>DWHO01000807.1:0-17747 GCA_018247575.1 Eurytides lysithous rurik
GCGTAGGATCGTACTTGATCTACAATTGTTCTCAGTGGCGGCACTACCATACAAGCCCAAAAGTCCAACTTGCCCTACCAAGGAGTAAAATTTATAAATCTTAATTAGCACATAATTCCCGCAATGCTCAAATTAAAAAAAAATATTTCTTGTAAGGTAACCACCACTGATTGTACTTATCGTTAACGTTATCCAAAGAGGTTTTTTTTCGATTTCGTTCTTCATGGTATCGTTTTGTCAGCCAGTTACGTTGCTTAGAAAACCTTTTTGGCTACCTTTTGAATCTGTGTTTTCGGTACCTGGTCGGCGATTGTGGCGACGACGCTGGTGACAATTGGGGCGATTCCAGTCGGTGAGAGCGCACCGGGTGGAATGCACGCGGCTCTTCTAGTGTGCTCACACCACCGAGAGCTGTCAATGCGCCTACAAACGATATGAAAGTAATACTCTTACTCTCTCTCTTAATAATTGTTATATTTGTACGAAAATGTGTGAGTTTTTCATTCTTTCTTCCATCAACAATGGAGTAATAGAACATGACTGTTGCCGGGTTTTCGGACGTAGGTTAAGTTTTCTCGTAAAAAAAGAAAAAACTAAAAATTACAAAGTTGATTGTCCTCGTTTCACCCAGCAATGAAGTTATGTTAGCATGATTTCTGGCATAGATTTAGATTTAATCATGGACGGTTCGCAAAACCGTACACTTACGTCCGAAAACGGCCATACTTTATTTCTCGTAAAAATTAAAAACAAAGAAAGTTGACACAAAATCCAGACAAGCATAGCTGAGGGCAAAACTTAGCACCATATAAGGGAGTTATGTATAATTAACTTTTTTGTTTCTAAATTGGTAGTTATGCTAAACGTGGAATTACTAAAGCACATACCTATCATTTGGCTGGTCTTAAATTTGATATACAGTTACTGTTTCTACGTACAGTGTGAAACATCACATACGAATGAGCAAGAATCAAGAACAACGTTTACTCCTATCCAATCGGAAATGATTAAAAAACCTTTGATAGACCAATGTATAAAAGGTGATAGAGAAATCAAGTTGCAGCCTGTGAACTACTAGGAGGCCATAAAACGCACATATATAGTTTAGATTCTTCTGTTCCACGATCTGATTCTGTTCTCGTCTCAAAACAAGAAAACATGCAAACGCAAATTATAAGTTCCAAATATTTATAAATCATAGTGATTAGAGAGGTTGTTTGGACTGGATTCGGATTTAAAAAAAACACATACATGGAAGTGTTATTTCTTCTATGCGCACAATGAAGAAAAGGCAAAGTAATTTATATTTACAGTATAATCAAAGAATTGACTGAATCAATCAAAAATAAACAATATACGATTAAGACGTCAAAAAATGCTTGTAAGCCAATCCAATCTTGATTAAAAAAAATGACTTTGACTATAGTTCAGGTACTCAGGTACAGTGCATGTGTCTAGGAGCTCATAACTCACAGGGTGTGGGCTGTTATAGTAAACTTGATCAATCACATCGATGTGTACCAGACGTGAGCAAATAAGTACCAGGCATCCATAAATCAAGTGATGAATACATAGACAAATTCAAAAAGTACTATAGATATGCATGTGGCGGTCAATTCGAAAGAACCGAATGATGGATTATACGGACTTGATTCCGCTTACAATGGCAATCTTACCAGGAGTCCATAAAGTGGGTTTAAGCCATGGTATGTAGGGAAGCGGCAGCCTCCCGCCCCACACGTAGTCCGCCAGCCTCGGAACTGGTGCGTGAGCATTAGGTGGAGTGGCAGGCGAGCGTTTCGCTTCATCCACCTCCGCTTCGGGCCTGCGAATTGGCATCCTTCTGAGGCACAATTTAAAGCTGAACTTTTTGGCGCGATTGTCATATCAAAAATGGAAGTAATTAATGTTGAAAACTTAAATATATGAACTTGTGTTATATATAGATTGAAGTCAGTGCCTTCAGCTTATGCGGGTCTATAAAGCTGCATTGGATCACCGTACTTGTTGAAATATGGATGAATTTTATTTTGAAAATTGAGTTGGATGTATAGGAACAATGACAGAAGGTTTAAAGTTTAAGGAGGAATGTGCGAATAAAAATTTGCATATTATAAAACGAAAACTTAAACGTTAAAGTCGATATGACTTGTTGTGTATAGGGATGTGTAAATTAAAATTTACATATTATAAATCGAGCATTCAAACATAGACGAACTATTTTTCTGTGAAATTAGGAACATAAAGTATTTTTTATTCACCGTAATTTAATTCAAGATATGGTTTCTATAATTTTAACAACAATTAACTATTTACAATGGACTTTTTAATATATATTTATAATTGTTTATTTTGATGGTTTTATTTCGAATATAAAGCACAAAAACTAAGGAGCTTTGTACGTATCGCCCTTTTTCAACGTTTCGTAGAAGAGAGGGAGAGGAATTGATTACCGGGAACTTGCTGTTAATAATAAATTTCGATTGATGGAAGATAAAAACAATTTCGAATCTTAGTGAAAATACTGAAAATCATAATTTACATACTAAAAAAAATTTGCTTTCTTATGTTCGAATTTTAATGTTTCTAAAATTACAATTTTTTTTAAACATTTGTTTACAATGAATTCGTTTTTTTTTTAAATTTCGAGATAGCAATAAACAATAAACGAAAAACAAAAGAAAATTTCGCTGTTAATTAGGTAAGCTTCATGTATTTTTTGATGCCGATCATTTAAAAAATATCATTCACATTACTTCAAAATGGACATAAGGTATAAATTCATAATATAAAGTCTTATTGCTTTATTTCCTTTTCTTGTTCTTATTTATTCTTTAATTGGGGCATATGTACTGATGGACCCTTTGAATCCGGGTGGGGAACTACAAAACTGCTGTTTGTGATCCTGTCGCCATGAAGTAATGTGTAAGCATTACTACATTCCGGCTGGAAGAGAAATTACTGATTATAGCTATACAGCATCTTCTCTCTTAGGGTTACTCACACTAACTTTGATGACCGTTTGGCGCAGATGCTACTGTTTGACTTCGGCGTCGTAGGTCGTGGGTTAGATTCCCACCCAGGGCAAATATTTGTACGAACTATAGATATTTGTTTCGGATCTGGGTGTTAGTCCGCGTAAAATTTTTGTACGTAAAACGCCTTTATAACACAAGATGTTTCTATCTTACAATAGGGGCAGGGTTCTTTAAAAAATAAACTACACTGTGTTATAATAGATCATTAAATAGTTCGCGATCAGGCACTTGACTTACTCAAATAAAAACCATTTAAACTTCAGTGGAAAAAACAATTTAAAGATTGTGAAAGTTGAAAAAATACTCTAATAATCATTTTTTTTTTTAGGAAATTGTTGGACGAAACAAGCAAATCGAGCGTATGACTTTAAGCGACACACTTCCCCGATGTAAGACAATGCCACATTAAGCATAACCATTCAACGGGGAAACACAGTTCCTCGCGGTGTAGATTTTTTAAGGTTATGACTAGTGTAATGATGATATTGTAAATATTGGTTATTGTAAATAAAGTAACATTTTTATGCCGCACCGTAGTCAGTGGCGGTACTACCATAGAAGCCCAAAAGCCCAGCTTAGTAAAATTTATAAATCTTAATTAGCACATAATTCCCGAAATAATTTATTTTTAAATTTGAGTGTTGCGGGCTTTTGGGCTTATATGGTAACACCGCCGCTGACCGTAGTATATATTTTAAACTATTGCAGTTTAAGCCTGCCTGGCACTGGCGCTCATCATAAGGAGACATCAGATGGACTTTCTCTACGCAATTACTCTGAGTATATTGATATGCAATCCGGAAAACAGTAGCCTGCTTTAGGTGGTAGATTAAATTGACAAAAGGAGAGTCAAGCATTAGAGAGAGTAATAGAGTTAAGCATTTCTGTTCCCGCGGGCGATGTTATGATAAAACTGATAAGCTGCGATTATTAAATAAAGTTTATTAACAAAGTTAAGAATAATACCTACCATACGGTATAGCTGTGGAGCTCGGTTCCTGTTTATGTTCAAGTATTAATTCCCTCTCGCGCCATAACGTCACAAGTAGGTACTTTAGTTCAATTTACCTATTTCGCGTCCGCATTTAATCCTCTTAAGTTGGAGTACGCAGGCGTGTAACAAGCTATATGTAATTTTGCATTAACACAAAGTTAAATAAATACGCCTGGAATCTATGTTGTACTTATGCAAAGAATGACACTCGGAACATTCTAAGCTTGTGAGGCTCTCCTCATAGCCCATTTGGCTCTGTCTAGATTTTTTCAACATGACTAATAAAATCCGCTCGAGAAAGGGTCCGATATTCCGGGGACCCATTAGGGCATTCAAATAACACCACACACACGTAGGGATAACTTACAAGGCATCGTAATTTACCATCAACTATAGTATACACTAGGTACACTCGCATTCTGGTGTAGTTCTCGTGATCTCAAATAACCGATTGATTATATACAGTCGACAGCCGCGGTTACGGTCCGCATATTGAAACGCGAAAGTCCTTAGTGGACGATATCCGTGCAAATGCTTCATCGGCTTAGCAATGTGGCATTACCATGGGTGCCTTATTCTAATATAACTAAACAACGTACCACTGCATCATTTCACATGTCATGTCACATTGTCTTATCTTTCACTGTTTAAACTAAACAGTTCTATATTATATTTACCTCTGCACTGTGATTCTCTCATTTATATATAAGATATTATATTGGAAACATGGTCCTTCGAGCCGGTACCCAGTAAAGTTTTTGTAGTTACTTGAGTAAATGACAACCGTTTTGCAGTATTCAGTTGGAATTTGCAGGAGAGTCCGAATTCTTTAGGTTGACGAACGAACAATAAACTTTCAAATATAATGAAGATGGTTCACATCTTAATATATTCGACAAGAGTTCTTGATTATCAAAAGAACCGGCGAAAATTAAATATACAAGATGCCTGTAAAGACAAGAATGCAGTAAACATTATTCTAATAAGTCAAAGAAACATCGATTTGATTCTTTATTATTGTTTTAAAGCTAAGACTGTAGAGCACGTATTAGATAGGTACAAAACTGCATCATCTGATTAAATGCGTCCTCGTCGTCTAATACTCTATGACTATGACGAAAAATGGTATGTGATTTTTGGGTTTCGATCATAGTCATCGCTTTTTCTCGTGATTAGCTAGAAAGATGAGATAATGTAAATAGACAGAGTTCCGATTCTCTTCTTGACTACCGTTGATTTGGAGAAGAAGAGAGGGAAAATAGTATGTGAGATCATGCTGTTTTCTTGAAAGGAGTAGAGTAATATGAAGGTTCCACGATCATTATTTTCCTACCTGGCTGCCGATAGCATGCGTTTCCTGGTGCCACCATTAAACATAGCCTTGACATCCTCCCACGCGTGGACCACCTCGTCCGGTGGGCTCCCACTTAGCTTCATGTGCCGCCGCCACGAGTTAAAGTTGGCTGCGTCCGGTTGAACATATTTGTCCCCAGGGCCCACGCGATGCGAGTGGAAGATGAACTTATTCGGCGAGAAGAACAGGCCGCAGTACGCGCATTTGATGCACTTAGCCCTGGACGAATTGTATCTATAGAAACAAAAGAACTCCAGTTAACTTAAGCGTGTACTTTCTGCTTATTTTGAAAGGTGATTTACAGTATTTGCTGTTTTTTTTATGGATTAGGCTGGCAAACGACCAAGTGGCTCACCTGATGGTAAGTGATCACCACCGCCCATGGATACTTGCAGCCCAAGGTTGGCTATGCATTTGCAAGTTGTGTAAACTTGCAAATGCATAGCCAACTTTTAAGGCTGTATTTTTTGAAAGAGGAAAGAGATCTGTGGCTGAGGCTGTGAGGTCGTAGTACTAGACCGGTTCGAGCCGGCCCATTCAGAAGCTGGAGCAACTCCGTGGCTCTACCACCGTTAAAATGTTCCTTATACTGTCCACAAATTTGGAACATTTCTTTGTCAACTTCGCCTTAAAAACATATTCTGTGTGCATTCACTGCTTTTCTGGGGATTTTGTTTTTATTGTTCCTTAAGTGTTCTGGTGTGTAGTAAGGACATTAATTTTATACAGAGATTCCAATATACAGATACAATGTTGCTAACTGTCATCAGATGGATATATTTCGTAATATCACCCAGCTCACGGAGTCAGTTTTGCCTTAGAAGCAAGGTAAAGTAGCCGTATATTAGTTAGTTATAGGAAATTTCGTATATTATCTCACCTGGCTGGAAGGAAAGCGCCTCTACAACCCCATGCGCATTCGTGGTGTACAGCAAAAGCGAAGTCGTCGGGAAGCCTCGGCGGTGCGTTGTCGCCGAGGAAGGACTTACACAGCCTCTCCGCCTCCCGCCTCGTAATCATTCCTATCAAACCAGTCAATTACAGTTTCAGCTCCGAATACTTTAAAGTTTATTGAGTAGTGGTCAGACACAGTGATTTTATTCACTTTATTTGTATATAACCATTGGCGTAGTGGTTAGTGCTCCTGTCTGCAAAGCCAAAGGTCGTGAGTTCGATTCCCACCCAGGACAAAATATTTGTGCGATGAGCATAGGTATTTGTTATCTGTCTGGTTGTTAATTACAGTTGTCTGATAACCATAGTACAGACTCTGCCTAGTTTGGGATCGGATGGCTATGTGTGAGATATCCCATGATATTATTATTATTATAATACTGCAATTAAATGCGGAAGGTGTTCTTTTTCAAGAAAATATAGCTATATACGTGTCTATATATCTATATAGACACGTAAGCATTATTGATTGCTGGTAAAATAACTATCAATGAAGTGGTACCATCCCAGACGGACGATGCAGAGGAGTCCTAGTAGACACTTAAAGCGAATGTTATTGTCCATAATGGTGGCTCACCACAACGCCGCGAAGACACCGGCATGGCACCGGCGCGTCGGAGTATCTCGAGCTGAACGGGAGTGCACTGAACACAGGTTATGCCTAGAGCCACCCGCCTATTGTGGATCTCGTTGTAGGAGAACTGTTTGAGAAGCGTGTTGGAGATCTGGGCGAGGCACAGCCGCTCCACACCCTCGATGACCAGGGAGACAATGGGAACACCATACAGCAGCACTGTACCGACCTGTTACAATAAATGCAATTTTGCTTTGCTTTGCTTTAAAAAAACGCCCCTATTTTAAGATAGAAACATGTTACAATGTTATACGTACGGTAATATTATACATACAATATTTACGGTATTGCATACATAAATTTCACACGGACAAACGACCAGATTCGAAATAATCACTTGCGGTTCATACAAACAATAGCGGTACTACCATACAAGCCCAAAAGCCCGGCTTGCCCTACTAAGGAGTTAAATTTATAAATCTTAATTAGCACATAATTCCCACAACGCTCAAATTTGAAAATAAATAACTCGGGACTTATGTGCTAATCAAGATTTATAAGTTTTACTCCTTAGTAGGGTAAGCCGGGCTTTTGGGCTTGTATGGTAGTACCGCCACTGGCCAGGCACACACATTTTTTAAGCTTTTGACTTAATTGTGAGCAGTGTCACTTACTTGATTTGGCTTAGAATTCAGTTGTAACGTCTTACTCTCCGAGCGTGTTTTAAGCGAATCCCGCGGTGGAAGCGCCAGGTTTGTAGCCTCCATGCTATAACAAATAGAAAATAATAAATCGTGGCCGTAAAGAATAATAAATAAAGAAGAATATAATTTTCAATTATTTGCTGATACACCGATCGGGACTATTTGACTCAAACTGTATGTACACAAACACAAACATTTTTTTATCTATTTTTATCTATCCTTTTTTATTTACATTTGTTTATGTGTGCGTAAACATTATATTTACGTACACATAAACAAATGTAAATAAAAAAGGAGCAGATGATATAAAGAAAATTGAGTACAAAGGCACTACTTATTCCAAAATGAAATTTCTTCCAGGGCCTGCCCTAAATGGTAAGTTTTTTTAAAAATACGGTATTACGTGTGTCCTATACAATTAAATATAAGACATATATTTACGATAAAATATAAAAGTAGTGTAATATATAAATATATAAATTCAATAAATATATGTAAACGATTAAGTTAGAGATAGATCTTTAACCTGCTTTTTAAAAGAAAATAGAGTTTCACATCTGTTATTTTATAAGATAATGAACTCCATAGTCTCACACCATGGACCAAAAACGAGTGCGAAAAATAGTTAGTTTTATGTAAAGGCATTTTCAAAACTGATTTCTGATGTAATCTGCACGAAGACGTAGATGGGTGAGCGAAGGAATATCTTTCCCGTAAGTATGAAGGACACGAGGGATTATGTTAATCAAAGTTATTAAAAAGCACACAAAGGATCCGAGTGTTCCTATTAAAGCGAATTGGTAGCCATTTGAGCTGCTTGCGAAAATCGGTAACATGATCGTATTTTTTGAGCCCGAAGATATATTAATACATGAATTCTGTAAACGCTCAAGCTTGTTTAGGAGTTCATTGGTGATGTCTAAGTAGCAAATATCGGCATAATCTAGAATCGGTATTACTAACGATTTTACAAGTGAAATTTTTGTAGCGAAGCGCAAAAAAGTTTGTTTAAACATATTAATTTTGTGATAATATAAATTATTAGCTTTTACACCGTTTAACGACGCTATAACGATAAAATTATACGTACGAGTATGAGTTAAATATTAATATGACAGACCATTATTACTGCTTTCTAAGCAGTAATGAAACAATAAACGATATAAAACAAAAGTATATTTAACTTTTCTAATGATATGGCATTCTCTAAAATGTACGAGACGTTCGTAAATATTTTGGTATAGGTTAGCATTAAGTGCGGCATATCCGTATACTACTAGAAGTTAATATCTTTCAATTAATTTTTAGTTCTATCATTGCAAACGTTTTTGAATATGTTGACGATCTTATCTGTCTATGATATAACTAACCTATTTAAATGTCAGCTGGTTTGAATATTTATTCTAGCCCTATATTTGTTGAATAAATATAAAGTATTTTAAAGTCAGAATTTTTACAGTATATAAGTAAAGTATTTGAAAATAAAAGTACTGGTTTTATTTATTTAGACTTATATTTTATTACTGGATATAGAGACATACTCAAATCTCTGATGAGTAAGCAGGCTCTGTGAATAAAAAAAAATAATGATTCTGCACATTAGTCCATTACCATAGTGTCGGAGGTAATGAGTGAGTAAAATAGGCCATTACGTTGTAACAGCTTCATTGATTTGCGGCAATAAAATCACAATGCGCGAGAATAACAGCCCGGGTCGGTACACAAATAGGCGAGTTGCGTGTGAATTTGGTGTATCGAATATCAATTGGCCGGTTCACGTAGGGTGTGGACACCCCGAAATAGGGTTGGCAGGTCACCGTGAATATGGGCTCTGATATTATTGACCGCATACTACGAGGTATGTTCAAAGCTGTGTATTATCAACCCTTACCCGTTTAACATAGGGGATGATGAGGATTACTTATACGCCTCTGTTGAGGTAGAGAATGCTTTACGACTTAAAAGACTTGTTTATAATAAACTCTTTCGTAATTTGTCTGAATAACTATTCCTTGCATTTAGTGTAACTGTTGATAATTTCCCCTCCATTTTACGATCCCGTGCTTTTTACGATATAAACAATAGCATGCAGATGTATAAAATATACCAAAATACGAATGAAATTATTCACCATTGATCTTAAAGAATATCTTTAAGAGAATTTATATTCGAGTAATATGTTCTCATGACTATTATTATGGTCACTATGAAATGACAGGGTAATCACCGGTTGGGTTGAAGACATAAACATGATTTTAATTGATCACCAAAATTTTCTGTTAATTGCGGCAGCGTAAATAGTTGTAAGTTTGTAATTCTTATTCTTAAGTAAGTATTATATTAGAAAGCCTAGTAAAATCCAAAGAAACTAGTTATAAAAGAACACTTGACCGTCATTTAATTTTCGCGCTTTACCGCTTTAGCGACGGTGGCATTTTTAAACAAACAAACATTGCCGTTGTAAACTAAATAATAAATCATCACTACAGAAGTCAAGCCATGAAACCCCTAATGCTTAAAAACAACATGGGGTCGCCACTAAATTCGCGACGACATTCTATACAGATCACTAGTGATGTGAATAGTCCTTCAAATTACTTAAAATGTAGTTGACTAAAAATATCATCAAGGGTCTATTTTCGTCATTCATGAATATTAGTATAATAATAATATTTTGGAGATATTATTATTATACTAATATTGTTAGACATACAGTATTCCTCACAATGTTTTCCTTCACCGCTCTCAAGATTAATCTCTTACAAACAATATTACGTAGCAATTCTGTGAAAATACACATTATTAATATTATTATTAGAAATTTATTCAAAGATATATAAGTAAAAAAAATAGCTATAAATTTATTCGTGCAGCAGAGATAATTTGTTCCATGAAGTTTAACTTTGAACATTACCGAAGAATTTAGCCCTTAGTTTTATTTCATTGAATGTTTAAATATTAGGAGTTATAATTAATTTAGGGAGTGTGAGAGTAGCACCAGTAACGGAAAAGTTAAGGAGTACCAGACTAGCATGGTATGGGCATGTCATGAGAAGGGAGGAAGGGCATATATTTAGGAAAGTTTTATAGTTAGATATGAGTGTGCAAGATGTGACTGAAGAGATGACGGCTGGTAGAGGAGTATGGAAGAAAAATACGTGTTGTGCCAACCCCACCTAGTGGGATAAGGGCAGGAGAAAGAAAGGGCTCCAACGCTCCCTGCAACTCTTATAATGTCGTCGGTCCGCCTAGGTGTGACCACTTTCAAGTTGACATTTGATTAAATATTAAAAGTTTCACAATTATTTATTTATTTACACTTTATTGCAATACCGTACAACTAGGAATTATAAAGGGTGGACTTAATGCCATTAGGGTTTCTCCCTGATGGCATTAAGTCTCCCAGTCTAATTTAAACTAATTCGTATTGATACATGCTAATAAAGATATCGAACTGGTTGTTGAATGTTTCCAGGTCAAGTCCAAATTTATTTATTGCCTACTGATGTAGCAGAACCTCAAAAATAAAAGTACCTCTAACTTACACAGAAGAACTACCAAATAAATTTGCTTATTCGACAACTCTTTGTTCCTTACTTTTTATTTTCCTTTTTTTTTACATAAAAACCACAAAAATCGGTAGTGGCGTGGAACGAGCAAGCTTTTGAACGGCACTCGCATACTAATATTTGGACATAAAACTTCAATGTCAATGTGACATTAAAATCTTTAAGGCATTGTGACATAGGGTTTTGATGCTTAAATTTGTTTGCCTAACTTTAAACTATTCTGTTTGTTTAAAAACTAAGTCTGTACATTTTTATTAACAGACATATGTCAAATTTTATATCATAATTAATCTAATATATCAAATCAGATTCCAATATTCGTATATACTATATCATTTAAATCTATGTAGACATTATAAAAAAATAAATAATTGTTTATAAGTGGAGTTTGTTTCTAGCGATATTATTTCTTATAAACAAATTGATATAATTTTTTTGCGATGTCGATATGATGGTTATGTAACAAGGCGGTGCCCCGTAAATTTACGCGCAGTAGCTAAAAACAAGATTTTAAATATAAGGTCGTCATTGCGGGAGCACGGTCAGTCTCCTCGCGATAATTGTTGTGTTACGTTTGAATCATCTTTACGCGTTTCGATCTGGGTATGTGAAAAAGATAATATGTAAAGTAACAAAGTTAAGTGATATAAAACTTTTGCGAAATTAATGTTAATATATACAATATGAGGATAGTCGAATCGGGGAAGAAGTTTCTGCAGACGATATCATCGCAACTAATATGGTGCGCATTGTACGTGCTCTTGTTTACAGTGCTAGTGCAGAATGCTAAAGGAATCGTTAAGAGATTCCTACTCCCGAGATCTGAACCGAGTGGGTATTTGCTCAACTTCACCGAATCGGCCGCGGTCCATGGGTTGAAGTCAGAAGAACATACCGTGATTACCGAAGATGGATATGCGTTGACCGTCTTCAGAATACCCAGGGGCAGGAACTGCCTCGGAGTGCGGCGACCACCCGTTCTGTTAATGCACGGGTTGCTCCTGAGCTCAGACAGTTGGGTGGATTCCGGACCAGACGCCGGACTGGGGTATCTTATAAGCGACGAGTGCTACGACCTTTGGGCGGGCAACGTGAGAGGCAGCCACTACAGCCGAAAGCATTTAACCCTCGACCCCAACAAAGATCCTAAATACTGGGATTTCTTTCTCGATAAAGTCGGTGGTTACGATCTTCCTGCTATCATCGACTACATACTTGACAACACTAAATCGAAGAAGTTGAACTATGTCGGTTACTCGCAATGCGGTGCATCGTTGTTTATAATGTGCGCGGAAAGGCCTCGCTACTGCGATAAAGTACAACTGGCCATCCTTCTGAGCCCCGCTTCCAGAATGAAGAACACGATATCAAAGAGTTTCAGGGGGATAACGAAGTTCTATAGTTTCTATGAACCATATTTAACTAAAGCTCTAGATTTGGAAGCGTTTCCCAGGGGCGGAAAACTGCAAATTGCCACGGCCAATCTATGCCAAAACTTTTACATGGCGGACACCGTGTGCAGGGCGATTTTGTCCCTGATGGATTCCTCCCATCCCGGATCAATCGACGTGTCGACGATACGCACTCTGTCCGGCCACTTTCCTATGGGAACATCGGTGAAGACCTTAGCGTGGTTTAGTCAGCTGTTGAACACGGGGAAATTTCAAAAGTTTGATTATGGTTCCGCGACAAACCTTAAAGTTTATGGTAAATCAGAGCCGCCTATTTACAATATCAGCGCAACGAAGATGCCTGTTGTGCTTATTCAAGGCGAGAATGATCATTTAGTGTCGATGAAAGACGTGCGATGGTTAAAAGGCCAGTTGCCTAACGTGCTCGAGTTGTTTCTCGTTAAAGATCCACTCTGGAATCATTTCGACGTGCCGTACAGTCGATTTACGAGAAAATTGATATTCCCAAAGATAAGTGAATATTTGACGAAGTATAGTCAAAAAGAACTCGTGTAAATGTGCTTGAAATAAAAATAAAAAACGTTATACAATTATTCGAACAGACCTTTACAAGTAATGATCCTAATGATCACACGAGTTAGTGTGATCATTAGGATCATTACTTGTAAAGGTCTGTGAGTTGTAGAAATTGTGTAAAATCAATATATTTTACAAAATGTCTGTAACTAACTCACATTGTAGCAGTAATTTCAATTTATCATATTTCTTTCTATATTTAGACCATTTGAAGCGTACTTTTTCAAAAGAAAAAATAAATCACTAGGTAAAACAAAGAAAAAAATTGTCGTCGCCATAATTAACAATACTTTTTTGTATCAAGATCATCACAAAAATATCTATTTGAGTTCAATCATTGAAAATACATTAGCCAAGTCTTTATATAAACGAATAAAAGAGAGAATCAAAAATAATAAAAAAGAGTTCAAAATAAATAAAAACTAAAAACATTTTTGATACAAATAATACAATCTCTTTTTTACGCTCCAGGATTCATGTGCCGGTTCGGCAGTAGATATCATCTTTTTTATTATCTTGGTTCATCAAGTATCGAAGAAAAGGGTTTAACTGTCCTTTCTCAAGCACTTTACTAACAGCTCCCTTTGTCATTGATGCTGTAAGTCTTTTATGCCACCTTTTAGCTGATTCGGATGCTATTGTTGTCTAAAGTTAAAAGAACGATCTTTTAAGAGATAACGTGACCCACAGATTGAAGATATAAAAGTAACTCATTAATAATTTACCTACCGACATAATAAAAAATATTACACCCAATAATATTAAGCATAAATTAAAAAAGTTTTACATAGATAATTTATAAAATGCTATTTTAGTTATAGTTTAGTTTGATTATTTTGCGGTACTTTTGTAACATTCTTTTTGTTTTTATTTCATACTCATCTGTAAAACTTTTCTTTTATTGATTTTATATTTATTGTTAGTGTTTGGTACAAACCTACGTGGTTTTAGATGCTGATTGGTTTATGTATCCGTGTTGTTTTGTTTAAATAAATTAAAAAAAAAAACTAAGCTGGTGGCATTGCTCTTCAAACTGGCACACAAATACACACTACTGTTTGGCGGTAGGAAAAGTGACTATGCAGTAGCACTTAACACGCCCCAGATGCACTTTGGAGTCCTATATACTTTGGAGACACCGACATAGGATAATTGAATAATTAATTTTATTATCTCTTGTGGGTTTTTTTTATCGGGATTATTGGGCAAACGAGCAAGCGGCTCACCTGATGGTAAGTGGACGTCACCGCCCAAAGACATTTGCAGCAACAAAGGCCTGGCAAACGCGTTTCCGGCCTTTAGAATTGCATCAATTCTTTGGAATTGCAATAAAAATAGGTTTTGAAAAGCTCGGTCGTATTGAATCATCAGACAGTGACACCAAGCTTTGAGAGTCATGGCTGTAACAATTATTGCTCTAAGGTTTGAAACTCCAAGCGAAGGTGTGCAACAACTGAATTCCGGTTTGAATGGCAATATCATCGGCTTTATCGCTAGGCGTACAGATATAACGTCTAATACTTTATGTTACCACATGTTTCGAGCGTTTCTTAGGGCCATGCAGGTCCTGTGTGGCACAACCAACCATTTTACAGGTCTCGTCACATTATGTTGTATGGAAAAATATATCATAAAACGCTTTCAAATCAAATTAATAGGAAATTAGTGTAAAGCTCGTATAATATCACAAAATCTAATTAATTACACTCTCAGCTGTAGAGGTATCCAACTCAAGACCCGTGAAAATCGATTTGAAATAAATCTAACAATACCTCAGTTGTTATTCGTTTACTGTTTGATTCAAAGATTTGTTCTGGTTTATCTTTAAAGATCTAGTATTTCATTCAATATTAAATGCCAATTACTTTTAGAAAGTTAATCAAAGTTGGTTAGCAACCGCCAATATATTGCATATTACCAAAATTCAGAGAATCGTCTAGTGCAGTACTGTTCTAGGCTACTACTACTAGGTTACTATTCTAATAACGAAAACAACCATCAAAATGGATCTAAAACGAACGATATATGACAGACGAAAGAATGTATGAAGGTCGACCGCTTATTATATTTATAAAAGCAACATCGCAAAATCCATCAACAGGCTATATTTTTGTTTCGTCATTGCATTAGAGCAACCAGGGACGGATTTAGAGGTCTGGAAACCCTAGGGTAACAAAGGTGTGGAGGCCTCTTGGCTTCTAGTTATTTTCCAAATAAACTGCACAGTGTTTTAACATACGTTTATAAATATAATAAAAAAAATTCGAGGTTTCTATTGTGGTGTCCCCGCATTATTTTAGGGAGGCACTGAGGCACTAACCGCGGATTCTCTAGGCCTCCATTAAATCTCGCTCTGACAAAAACCACCATAATTTCCCTAGTCAGACTTTGCTATATACCTACTCTAAATCTGTCATGCTTCATAATCTATCAGTCGTATTTCTATAATAACAAATAAACTTTAAACAACGATCGCAATTGAAAACTGGTAATGTTAATATAGATAATGAAATTAATAGGTGTCAAATATAAAAATTAAATTTATAGGCACACGAATTCGTTATTTTTAAAGGTCATTGGTCGATCCATCCATTAGTCTGTAAATAATTATTTTTAGCAGATTAAATTTAACCGGTTGAGTCACATGAATCTCAGCCTGCAATTCAAGTCTAATAAAATTGTTTGCGATCTAAAATTGAATCGAGCCTTGAAAAGAAATCATTATAGAATAGACATACATACTGACAATTAGTTACTTGAATTTAATTGGATAAAATAATACTGTGTTATTTGTTTCCACATAATTATTTGTTTAATTAGCATTTAGCAATCTTAGTTTCATTATTGCACCTGCCACAAATTTTCTCCACGCCCAGGTTGACTGGGAGAGAATACCCAATGGCATTAAGTCCGCCTTTTGTAATTCTTATTTATAAGGTATTGCAATAAAGTATAAATAAATAAATAAATAATATGCCTGCCTGGTGTATATGAAAAAGCCTGGCTGGTGGCTGGCGTGAACTGAAAACGTCATATTTGAATTTTGCCAAAAACCAACTACAACTCTTTAATTATGTTAGTTCAAAGCTACTTAGCGTACATGTGAGGTGTCCATTTTTGTTTTATTTTTCTAATTTTCAAAAAAAATACTCGTATTGTAAGATATAAACATTTTGTGTTATAAGAGCGTCTTACAAATATAAATTTCACACAGACAAACGCCCTGATCCAGAACAATTATTTATAGTTCATACAAACATTTGACCCGAATGGGAATCGAACCCCAGGCCTGCGACGCCGAAGCCAATATCTTAGTAACTGCGCCAAACGGGTCTATGATAACACAATCTCACATGATAACGCGAAATATTTGATGGTAATATAATTGTTATTGTGATTATTGGAATTAGATTTATGTTGTATTTGTTAAATCAATGAGAATATGTTTAGTGCTAAATATTATTTTTGTTATTATTCCTATCCTGATCCTAAACAAATATATTTATGTTATTTTTTTGTTTATATTATTAGTAGTTGGGGGAGATAATTTAATAAAAGTAATAGATATGCTATTACTTTTCGGGCTATTGG
Source organism: Eurytides lysithous rurik (assembly GCA_018247575.1). Classification (NCBI taxonomy): domain Eukaryota; kingdom Metazoa; phylum Arthropoda; class Insecta; order Lepidoptera; family Papilionidae; genus Eurytides; species Eurytides lysithous. Next base: position 16,767 of record DWHO01000807.1, read on the forward strand.
TTAAACATTTCGTTATGCTCTAAACCATATAGATAATTATAAAAAGTAATGATGCCGAAATATGTAATAAAAATTGAGAATTTTTTCCTCGTATTGTTTATTAGACGTATGTATATCACGAACCGACTAAATAACAGTTCTTATATCACTAAAAAAATTGACTATTGTTCCATTTTTCAATCGTTTGAATTGTAAAATTATCACCACTGATCATGGCAGGCTTTCGTATGCTTAAAAGAGTTTTTTAAGCGGCAGTAGACCCGTTTACGCGTTTTAATGAACATTTGCCCACCTTTTGCCTGAGGGCAGAAAGTGTCCTTGGAGGTTTTTAAAGCACTTCGTTTAAGGCAGAATCTTCGTGATAAAAGTAGGATACAATTACAGTGATTTTACATCAATTAACAGTTTTTTCCCTAATTTTCGAGCGCTTTCTGAGCCGTCTACAAATTAATTTCACGGAAATTTATACAAATATTTTATTAAATGACTTACTGCACTTTTCCTACATATAAACTTGAGTTATGATAAATTTCTCAATCCTCTCAACATTCTATAATCTAAAAAGGGGAATAACATCACTCCATTATATACAAAACTCTCCATTATATTGGATTATGAATGCATGAAACATTGAACTTTTCTTGGACGTATGTACGTACGTATACGTATGGCTTAATGACGTTTACGTATGACTTACTTATATATTTTTAACAACTCGTTTTGAACAAATCGCTCATCTTCGGCCGATGGAAGTGCTGCTGAAACATCTTCGTAATCGTGGGTGTTCAAGGTCGGTGTGAAATATCTACTATCAAGTGAAAGAACTGAGTTGTATTGAATTGTCCTGCTGATTTATAAACTTAAATGAAACTAATATGGAACTAACTAAACTGACTACGGTGGGAGAGCCACGCAGCTGTTCCCGCTGCTGAATGGGCCGGCTCGAACCGGATTAGTACCACGACCTCGCAGAAAATCGGC
>DWHO01000808.1:0-17745 GCA_018247575.1 Eurytides lysithous rurik
AGTAGAATCAAATGATGTCAAAAAGTGATTGTAAATCAATCCAATTTTGAATAAAGAATTATTGACTTTGACTTTGACTTTATGAGTATACTTAGTCTTGCCATAAATTTTGTTACAAAGAAAAACAAACATGATTTTTATTGTACGTAACTTTTATTACTATTACAGTGTGACAGTTTAATACATTAATATAAAACATTTAATTTTTTAGTTCATTAAAAATATATAAAGCTTATTCGAAGTGTTCTTCATTGACTGCATTACGGTCCTTTAAACGTTAAGGCCAGATATCAATAGCAGCACGCACTCTTTCTATGCGAAAATTCTTCACTACCAAACGTATGGATTGTTTTAGGGACTCCAAGTTATTATGGCGTTTAGAGCAAGCCTTACTCTCTAAAACTGACCATAAATAATAGTCCGCTGGATTATGATTTATGGTCAGTTTTAGATCAATTGATTCAAGATCAGGACTAAATGATGGCCAGTCTTCAGCTCTGATGAAGTCCGGAATCTTCGTTTCTAACCAAGATTTAGTAGATCGAGCTTTATGACCCGACGCCGAATATTGCTGAAAGGACCATTCTTGGTTATTGAACATGGTGTTGTTAAGGGGCTTAACTACCTTCTCAAGAATAGTATCTTGATACACTTGAGCCGTTATTTTGATACCATTTTCACAAAAATTTGGCTTAGTCACTCCTTCATAGCTAAAACCCTACCAAACCATCACTGAAGTCAGATAACGCCCACGTTGTACTTTGTTGACTAATTGGGAAGCATTCTGCATAAATACGGTAATTTTGTTTGTTAAAATATTACTCAATTGTAAAAAAATTCTCATCCGTTAACAAAAGTTTTCTGTGTCCTTTTGATTTAACCACCCTATTCTTTTTTAAATTATCAGTTGAGAAATGACCAGTGCGTCTCTGATAGGCTGCAAGTCCTAAGTCATCTTTTAAAATACGTGACATGGTTCTAGGTGCTATCTTCAACTCCCGAGACAAAATCTTTTGCTTTCGGACAGGATTTCTTTAAATTCTTTCCCTTACTGCTTTGATCGCCTTTTTTGTATGAACACTACGTAGACAGCCAGATCTTTTTCTGTCACAAACAGAGGAGGTTTCATTGTACATTTGATTAATACCAAGCGTAACGAGGATTTTAAATATTGTATTTGGCTCCATACCTACTTTATGTAATGCAATCACAGCGATTCTCTTTTTCACCTCACTCCATTTTAAAGTCACAAGTTTTTTACATAAAAAAAATGGCAAATTCCAAATTGAAAGATACTATTTTGTTTAGTTTTAATTGTAACAGTATTTATGGCCGGATTAAGTATATTAGGATAGCTTATACACATAGTAAGTACACCATTGTCGAAAATCAATCCTTTTGACATTGCCTACAACACGCTACTATAGATTTATATACTATAAATTTACAGTAATTTATAATATGTTTACTAATATGTTATATTATTGAAAAATTTAATTTTAATATAGTTTACTTTATAGTTTACACATTTATACCGTAAAATTACTGCTGCATTAAACAAATATGGAATTTATTTATAAGCCGATTGATTCAAGAAATAAGTACAAACATGTTAAGGGTACAGGGGTAAAGTAAAAATATTAAAACTACGGAATATCGTCTCCTATGTAAGGTTACCGTTTACCCACCGTTTTTAAAACTGCAGCTATGTATCCATGACCGACGGAGACTATTTAACATCTAATTTAAATCGATGTAATAGGTTGTCCGGAAAGTTCGTGCCGATTTTCGATAGGTAGCGCGAGAAACCTGACTGAATATATCACAATTATTGAAAACAAATGACATGTATGCGAAAGTCGTATTGCTCGATTTAAAGCTGGAAATTTATCTTCGTCTGTGGTGGACGGGAAGAACAAGAACGCCCAGGTAGGGCGTTCTCGTTCTTCCAATTCGAAATTTCCTATTAACGAATCGTCACCAAACTTTTTTCCAAATGTGACTGAAGCTATATCTTTTAGAATATGTACACATGTCATTTGTTTTCAATAATTGTGTTATATTCAGTCAGATCTCTCGCGCTACCTACCGAAAATCGGCACGAACTTTCCGAACAACAAGTAAAAAGAAAAGCAAGTATACTTTTTATTCTAATTCAATTACTGCAAAAGCGTGTTTATCGTTCTTTCACCAAACAACAGGGTAACATATGTGTATATTCCTCTTCATAGTTCAAGCCTTGGGAACAAAAAGAGAAATGTGTTTTGTCTTTAATAAATATAAATAAAATAATAAAATCTACGCGGGCGACATGAAAAATACCCAAAAGCTTGAGAGTTGTGTCGTGTATGTTCTATTGTGGAAAGAGCTGCGTAATGAGCGTGAGCCCTGATCTGTTACAAGTGTGGTCTCGTCATTTACGTACTATAATGACTATTTGCTTATAGGTCGGATATAAGGCGATTGCATAGGCGACGGTCGAGGTGCCCTCAACAACAAATACAACAACGCCAAGCGGCGAACCTCCGCGAACGTCGGAGGATGCAGTCAATCAACGACGCATTTGAGGGTCTAAGAGCTCACATACCGACTTTGCCATATGAGAAACGTCTCTCTAAAGTGGACACGCTAAAACTGGCTATCGGCTATATAAGTTTCTTGGGGGAACTGGTAAGTTACAAAAAGTCAAACTTCGTTAATAACCGAAGCATGAAAATAGAACTACTATTGTGATATTATTATTTTGTCAATGCCTTTTGAAAGTTGTGCGAAATCTCTTAAAAAAAATTGACTACAGAACCCTTTTTAATAAGGACATCCAGTTCATCACTGTAGTGCTATTGTAACTTCTGCTAACAACAAAATTTTCCTAAATCCCACTCATGTTTTATATCAAGGTACTAGTGATAGGCGTTTAATTTAGTTTAAATAGTAATCAAAAATGAAAAACTGCAACGGAACTAATGTAAGGCCTCAGTGTCTATCAGGTATAACGCACGCGAGCACATAGTCGACACGCTGATGGAAGTAGAAAGTCAAAATAGATGACTCGGAATATAATTTGACCTGAGTTTGAATTCAAAAGACGAGTTCAATTGAAAGTGAAAGTTACCAAAATCTGGCGATAATATCAACTCAAATTCTCTATGAAGAAAATTAACAAAAAATACTAACCACACAGTGCGTCTGTCGATTCGTTTAAGAATTACGAGGGAAAGTAGAATCATCAAACAAACTTAACTCTCCTATTCTGTGGCATTCGTTTTAAAGGATTTGTTCAAGTCATGTTCCTCAGAACACGTAAAAGAATTACTTGCGGAATAACTATAAATTTAGAATTGTTAAATTTAGATTTGTGTTAAGTTTAAGGGTTCTGATATATACTTTTATTACGGTTTTCTCACCTTTTTAACAAACCCCATCGATATGAGTGCAAAACGAATTGAGAAACGAAATCTTTACACAATTTTATAATAAGTTTGCTTTTTTATATATAGACCTACGAAGGTATATTGAGCGCGACGGGTGGCGAATAAAATTAACATAGATGTAAGCAAGAAACCATAAACTCACAGTTGATTAGTATATTCGTTGTATCTTCGTAATATTTCTTTTCATTGTTAATAGTAAAAAAAATAATATGAAATACTGAACAATACAATTCCAACTTTCTGAATCTATTATTATATGCATTGGCAACCGTCCAGCAGTTTAAATTCAAACAATGGAAGTTTTTTTTTATTATTAGTATATCTTTTGTATCATTGTATTTTCTATATAAACGCTATGAATGAAATATTATTTTTGCAATATTACTTCATATAACGGACAAAAAGATTTGTAATGGATACCAGTTAATTTTTAATTCCTTGACGTGGAAAAGTTATATGGTATACAAATTTATTTTATTTTCACGTGCAATAGCACTTTCCTATGATTTAATTAGAAGTCGTATTCGGGTGCGTTTTTAATCATTTTAAATACATAAATAGAATGTTCAACAGGTAAAAACAGACAGAAGCATTTCTGACACCATGCTCACCGGAATGAGCAATACCCATAATAAAGACGAACAGAAAAAGGTCATCATTCGAGGTAAGAAGAAATCATATTTTTGATTTTCATACATTTCATTGTATAGAGGACGCTTGCATACATAATTTACGTGTAAATTTTAATATTTATTAAAATTAACTAAAGTTATTTATTTCAATTTTTTATGGACATTTAAAAAATGTATGAATATAAATTATTTATGTTTTGATTAAACAGGAAAAGAACGAATTAGATGATTCACAATGTTACTCAATCACTAAGGGATGAATTAACAGCAGTAAAACAATCTTAATATTGGCCTTTTTAAGTCTAACTTCAGCTGCCAACCATTTAGATTATTATTAAGATGAAACGAAAGACAAACATATTTATTTGCTTTAGTATCAACTACTACATTAAAATGTTATGTTTTAAACCTAATTTAGCTAGCTTAGCTAGCCAATGCGAAATTTTGGACACGAAGATTATTGTTTTCTGGAAAATACTTCTCAAGATATTTTATCCGTTGCATACTAGATGTAAAGAAAGCTATCAATATTAGTAAATTCATAAGGTTATGACAGATTGGCGAATCCACTTCTGGCCTAACGATATGCTGTCACCATGAACCATTTATTATTATCGAAACACAATATATATTTATCATGTTTTATTTTTTCTTAATTTGATCACTTTTGAAACAGTCGTAACATCTAAACATAAAACTATGAAAAATCTTTTTTACTTTCTTGATGTAAATCGCATCGTCAGAATTAGAGTAGTAGGGAAGAAAAAAATATATTTTTTTAATTTTAGATTAAAGTTTCAACAACTGAAAGCGTCAATTTAAATTTTCGCATGAACTTACCTTTCAAATTTAAGTAACTTTCGAGTTTAACTTATGGAACTATTTTAATCATTAATATCCTGCTTTTGTTGAAAACAGGTCAAAATCCTAGGGTTAAAACCTGTGAGTGTTCTACATTCTAACACATGTAGTGAAATTCACATTTAATGTTAGTACGCACCAAATGCAATAATAGCAATGCGTTGCTTTAAATATCGAAAGCAAGCGTATATCTTTAATGATTATTAATAGATACAGTGTTAAAGCGCAGGTTGATCCCATAATATTGAGGTAACAATTTATAGCCATATACAAGTACAGGGGTCAAGTGGTGCCAGGGTGCGACTCTGGCCACCCCAATTTGATTGCACCTTTCGCAGATCGATACATTGGTCGCGACAGAAACCGAAATGCAAACCATTTCTATTTGTTACGGAGCTTTAATTATGTGTTACGGTATACGTAAAAGTTGGAGTTTAACTATACAATTACGAGACAAATGTTTGCGTGTACGCTTTTTATTTTTATCATTAGTAACTCATAATTTATTTTCAAATCAACGGTACGATAAAAAGACAATTACTCGTCCTTATCAACCCCATAAAAGTTACCGCAGTCGTCAGTCGTCAATAGCGTTATGAGAGTGTGATAAAACCCCCAATGTGCGGATATCTGCATTCAATTGGTCCAGGTGTCGTTCCCGTACCTTTCCCACGGCGCATCGCGTGATGACGTGCAATATCCCGTGGGATACGCCACGGTCTCTGTGAAACAATAGTGTCCCTGAATTACGACATAAATTAGCGTGAATTCAACTTTGACAGACATGTCATCTATAGGTGCATAAATTTATTTACATAGTATATAATATTCTATATAAATTCAATTACATTATTCACATTTAAAAATTACACCTATCAAACGAGAAAGTAGACCAAAGTTTTTGTTACAGTATAATTTTTCATAATTTATTTGCTACGGTTATAGCAGTTCGGACATATCAAGACTCTAAAACTGGGTGTATTAGATATGTATTATATCCGTAGCGCCGAGCAATATGTGGTAATTATTTGATATTTCGAAAGATGCTTCATTAATATTCTACGGCTGTGGCCGGTATGTCACATCAAAAAATTCTATAAAATCGCTTATGTACTATATATGTATTACGGTCTGTCAACGTGTAAATACATAAAATATCAGGTACAACTTTTCATCGCACGTGACTTAAAATGAGCATGTAAATTCGTCAACTATTAACTCTTATCGAGGATTTTATTTCGGATAAATAAAACTGTAGTGAAAAACTACCCTATAAGTGCTTTGCATTTGCGAATCACGCTATAGTAAACTAAGTGCTCTCCCTCTGTAAACAGAAGGGCGGAGTGAATTAGAAAACTATTAAGCTCTTCACACCCCTTCAGTAACGGAGACGATATGTTCATTTATTCGTTCACGAATAACGAGTTTCAACACTCTTTAATCAATAATGGATCCACTTGTTTAATTACTTTGAGCTACAATAAATGACGACTTATCGCTTATTGGTGCTATACATTCTGAAAAGGTTCTTAGTACAATTTTAAATTTACTAAATACAAGTCGTATCGTCGTATACGTCGAATTTTATACGAAACATTGAGATGTAATTTTTTTCAATTAATATCTTATAGAAAGTGGTTAATGTGCTCATATAGTCAGCAAGAAAATGTTTTGTAGGACTTTCCGTAATTTTGGGAACAAAAAAATAAAATAAATGAATAACAGTATATAGCACCTGTTACAGTTTATAAAAAAACCGCATAGCAGTCCCAATGCCACTAATCTTTTTTTCAATTAATAGAAACACCTTATCGTAACTTAATGTACGATTTACATAGAGATTATCGCGCACGTGTGCCGTCCCTTCCCCCATCTGTATTGACTCTACTGTTGTATTGGATATACTAATCCTAAAAAACGCATCGAGGATAAAAAAAATCATCAAAAAAGCTCCTTGCAATTGTATTGAAACACTGGCCGTGCCAAAAAACAATTAAAATTGACAGTTCTGCGTGTGATATTGACATACATATTTTCTGTGAACTTTAGTTACTCTATGTTGTACACATTGATCAAAACTTTGAGGAATGCCGATAAAGATCTTGCTTGCCCGTCAAATATTCGACTCTTCAGGAGTTCCCACTGTTGAAGTGGACATGGTAACAGAACTGGGGCTTTTTCGAGTAGGCGTTCCAAGTACGGACACTAAAAAAGTCGCAGAGGCAATACAATTGCGAGACAATAACGCTGCCGAGTATATGGGAAAAGGAGTAAGCAATGCAGTTAAGAATATCAATACGATTATTGCGCCAGAGCTCATAAAGCAAAATTTTGAAGTCACAATGCAAAAAGAGATTGACCAGTTCATGCTCGCTCTGGACGGCACAGAAAACAGGTCAAGACTGGGGGCCAATGCCATAATGTGCGTGTCCATGGTTGTGGCAAAGGCTGGGGCGGCCAAAAAAGGAATGCCGTTATACAGACACATATCCGATATGGCTGACGTAACGAGCATAATAATGCCAGTCCCTCACTTTACTATTTTGACAGGAGGTATCCTCGCATCTAATGAACTGCCTTTTCAAGAATATTCAATAATGCCCACCGGTGTGTCATCATTTAGTGAAGCTATGCGTGTTGGTACTGATATTTATCAATACGTAAAGAATTTGATAAAATCAAAATATAAAGTCGAAGCGACTTATGTCAATGACACTGGTGGTTTCTCAATTCCCTTGCGGAGTAACAGAGACGCCCTGATTGTATTGACGGACGCCATTAAACATTGCGGATATGCGGGAAAAGTTGAAATTGCTATAAACGCTGCCTCATCAGATTTTTTAAAAGACGGTGCCTATGATTTAGAATTTAAAAATCCTAATTCCAATCCCCAGGATTACATGTCTTCTGATAAACTCGCGGAATTATATCTCGAGAGCATGAAAGAGTTTCCGTTGTGCTCCGTCGAAGATGCTTTTGATTATGACGACTGGGCAGCATGGTCTACACTGACTACACGCACGCAAGCTCAGTTATTCGGAAACGACTTGACGCAGACAAATTTGCGGAGAGTAAGTTTAGCAGTAGAGAAGAGAGCTGGAAACACTTTGGGGTTGCGGTTGAATCAATCCGCAACTCTTACAGAATTAATTGAGGTGTTTAAGTTAGTCAAATCGAACGGTTTCGGGGTCGTGGTTTGTGACAGATGGGGGGATACAGATGATCTATTCCTAGCTGATTTGGTCGTGGGACTATCAGCGGGTCAGATTAAATGCGGTGCTCCAGCGCGCTCTGAACGTATAGGCAAATACAATCAAATATTACGCATTGAGGAAGAGTTGGGAGCTTTAGCGAAGTACGCAGGCAAGAACTACCGCGCCGCGCAAAGTTAATATTGACCAATACTTATCATTCTGTCCCTAAAATTTTTATAGGACAACAAAGCCTTATTTTATCGCAAGAAAAATATATCATAGCTCAGTGCAAGGCATTAGTAATTTATGATTTGTGGCGCTCTTAAAACGACAAGCGGTGTAATTACCGGAAATGCTCAATATGTCCATTGTGATGTAGTCCTAAACTGTTATTAATGCACTTGTATAAACGTTTGTCGTAGCGTGTTAGGGTTGTACCGTATTACATATTTTTGTCGATAAATTGTTTAAAAAAAGGAACCACTAACCTAAACGACAAAATAACAACTTTTTTACTACACTTTTTAATATACTTACTTTTCTTTACTTTAATATATTAAAATTTTATGTTTTAAAATTTGACTGATAGTACTTTTATTAAAGTATCCGTGTCCATTTTTGTTAAATATTTGAAGTAAAACCTAAAAACTTTTTGATGCGCATAAATGTGTATCGTATAATTTTTAGATTTAAAATCTCTTTTATATAATTATAATTTTTTTACTATACAGAGAGGTATTTGGCTGCCCTGATTGATTCAAGTTTGTTTTATAACGTTAATAGTTTCTAAGTACTATCGATATTTTACGAGCAACACCATCATTAGAGTAGCAAGGGGGTAAGGGGATACAGCCGAGCGCACGTGCACGCGTCCCCACTTTGAGCCCCCAACAAACACCCCGATATTGTACCGCATCGCGAAATATTTAGTTAGATAAAACCCCCTGCGGAGAGATGTTTACGCTCTCTTCAGAATAATTGCAGATAAATAAAAGTTGTGTTTATGCTCGATTACAGTTATACGAAGGCGATAATTCGTTGCCAATTACAGGTTCAACAGCTACTGATTACTTCATATTATTAGGGCTTATGCAATATATTGATAAATATGTATTGTATTGTAAATATATGTATTGATTCGTTCTTTTTTGGAGATTTTTATTTTATTTATTTTATTAATTAGGAAAACTACAGCTCATTACATAATAACAAACACTATAAACATTAACAATACGTTTTAAAAAAAGATAACGATAATAATGTTAAACGGGACTGTATTGTGGTTTTTGTAGCGTTTTGGTTTTGATTTACAAATATTTTGTGGCATGGTATCTTAGAACAGACTGAGAATGAGACATCCTGAATTCATAGACGCATTCGACGCGTTATATTATTACGTGAAATTTTTAAGGGGCACCCACTTTGGATTGTATGATAATTGTAGGATACACGATTATGGTGTAGCTCTACTATCTTTTCCATACCACAAAAAATATTATTTAAAATTGAATCGCATATTATCATCACTAGACTTTCCGTGAATATAAAAAGTCATTATGTCAAGAATAATAATAAAACTGTTTTGTTACAAACTTAGCGTAACATGTTTTAGATATTTGGAGGTATAAGTCTGTTATATCTTTATATGGTTAAGTAAAGTACTATTTTGAAAGTTAGCAATTGTTTTCGAATATCTATGATTTCATGTCTGGGAAGTATTCCATTACTCTATTTCGGTGTTGTGTTGTGTGTGTTATTATGTATGGGGCAATTTATGCAGAGAAATAACAGATCTTTAGATGCATCATCTTATGTCTTTGGGTGGCGAGCTTAGTGCCAGTTTAACCACTGAGTAGTACTGTGCTATCACGAACGACGAAATTTATTAGTACTAAATATGACTTATAAAACAAAGAAAGAGTGACCAAAATCGATTGACATTTATCAGATATATCGCACAACATACACAAAAGTTTTAGAGGAGTTAGCCCTCTTTTTGGGAGTCGGTAGAAAATGGCTGATGAAATGAAAATTCAAATTAAAATTTTGACGAATATGGTACATGAACATTCAGTATAAAAAAGCTACGGATAATATTAGTGCATATGCAGACGAGTGGTACTTTAAAGTTGTGATAAATTTATTTTCGTTTCTTTAGACGTGTAATCGATATGGACTTCGGGATCATCAAATGCACATTAAACATTATGATATTTTCTATAATAGAACTGTAGAGGTAGAAATTTTATGTGTATGTGTTTGTTAAATAAAATTTAAGGACTACTGAATATCAATCAAACATTAGTACTGATTCACTTAAACACTGAGGTAATTTTATCTCAATTCGTTTAGCAGTTGTTGGGATAACCGAAAACGGCAGGGCAATGTCTGATGGATCAACTTGTAGGACAATAATTTTACAGTAGCGCAAAATGTACAACCATACCGTGTGTTATTAGAATATCTAATTTTTGTTTAGAAACTATTGCACTCTCTATTCATCATTCGAATATGAAGTAAAAAATGCAAGCGTACTTTTATCGTCTTCAGATATATCTTTGTATATAACAATATTCTCAACATACTTTTCATTCTAAATTCGATTAAATTTATTTAAAAGAAATGGGCTTCTATTTTTAAATTCAGTCATTTGTTTATTAAGTAGTTTTGTTTTCGGTCCATTTGGATTTTTACCATCTGTATGGACACGTTATAAATACCAGTTATTAACGAAATATTCGTTGTGTTCGGCACAAACAGCTTGCAATATTGTGTAGTGAACAGTGCAAGAGAACGCCCAACTCGTTATTGATTTGAACGCTTCCGATCTGGAAGTTTTATTTTGAAAACTGAAGCCCGTGGTCTACCGTTAGCTAAATTCAACAACGACGGTTAAATACGATAGTGAAAGATTACGATTGTCAACCTAAAAAGAGTCAGGTCAGAAGTTCTGCGTTTTTCACCCCACTCACCATACCTTGCGCTAACAGACTTCAATTATATCAAATTTCATTTCAAATGATCACCGGTGTCTGAAAAATAATGATCTATGGATCATTAATTTGCGGATGGGCCCGACAAAAGACGGTTCCGTTTATTCGTCAATACTCTCAAGAGGTGGTTTAATTTTATATATCAACATCGCTAAACCTTTTTCTGCGGTCTTAATCGAAATAGGGCTGTTACATTAGAAAAGAGCGTAAGTACACTTGTTTGAGTAAACACTTGTACCTAAATTGTAATATCTCATATCGTTCAGTTAATTAATCTCTTGTAGATTGGTCAGTATGCCCGAAATTCGTCCAGGGGAAGAAAAAAGGGGGTTAATATTGATATAGAGCAATAACAAATAATAAAATACATAAACAATTTAATCTCGTTATTGAAATAGGGTCTATCTAGTTATTTAACTAAAAAATCGAAAGTATATAAGATTTGGTGTTGTAGCAGATTTAAGAACGAAGAATAACCACAGGCCACAGGCCATCTCGTTCACCGGACGAAACGCGGAAGTAAACACTTCCACTTAACGCCAATTTTCTGTGAGGTTGTGTTACCTATCCAATTCGAGCGGGCCCATCAGCAACGGGAACAGCTGCGTGGCTCTACCACCGTAATCCTAGAAATTATTATCCGTTTTTTCTCGTGGGGTTTTTACCAATAGTAGGTGAGATCTAGTTAGGTCATAAGTTACAATTTTGTTAATTAGTTCTACCTGAAACAACACGGACCGAGTCGCTGGTTAACTCAGCAACACACACCATTAAATAGAAAAATAAGAGAACTGGAGTAAACATGAAAATTAATAGAGTTTTAATAATTTTAATAAAACACTGTTTTTTTTTTAAATAAAATTTAGAAGAAATTTAGGTTGGCGGTTAAAGTTATTCATTTTTATGACAAGTATTGGATTGTTATTTTTTGAGCCAACAGACATTGTACTTTTTTATTTAGTATCCCAAGCACAACTGGACCAATCGAAACAAAATATTCTCCAGATTTTAAGTTAATATAATCATTTGTTCAACCGATCCACCACCATTTTGACCTCTATAATTTTATAAATAGATATTATAATTTAATAGGCAGTATAGATAGACAGATTTTTTTTATGCTTGTCAAATAGGTTTTTAAAGTCTAAAGTGAAATGAGTAAGAAATAAATGAGTTAAATGAAAATGAATAATTTTCTTTTAGTTTAGCGATCGATTTATGTGCACTGCTTCCAATTTGTTTTACGCATTGAAGTATATTTTGTAGATCTTAGTATTTGATATTAATATCTAATTTATACCTCACCTCTAGCTGTTCCTGAGAAAAAGGGTCCTTATAGACAGACATATAAACAATCTGACGGACAACCGAGTGATCATTTAAGGGTTCCGTTTTTCCCCTTCGAGGTACGGAACCTAAGAAATTAGACTTGGTTCTCAATGAGAAGCAAGAATGATTAAATTAGATGAATGTTATTAAATTGTTTCAGGCAGCAACTTCCAAGCGCATTCGTTATCCTGGTCGAGGCGCGGTGAACGGCCTCCAGGGGGAACTCTGCACGCTAAGATTTGGATCCCTGAAGACCCCAAAATATACTCTAACCCAAGCAATGTCATCGATAAAGAAGAACTAAGATAGATCTTAGATCTTTATATACGCATTTATTTAAAACAATTGTTAACTCTTTTCGTAAGTGGAAATAGCTGAGATGCATAATATCGCATAATCTATTTATAACAAAGACATATGCTAACAATTTCTTGTGTGTAAATATATTAAGTTATATAAATTTATTGAATTATACTTTAATTAATGAAAATTATTAATTTTCTCATAAAATCTTCATAAATACTCTCCGACAATATTGCATTCATAGGTCGTTGCCCTTGTTTCTTTAATAGAAATAGGTGAATATATATAGTATATAAATATAGGTGAATAAATGATTATACACTTTCAATGTATAAATCAAGTGTTTATTCATTTTAATTATGTATATATAAGTTATGTTAATAATTAACTGTAGAACTGCTATAATTGTCTACAGTAAAATATCTATATATATGGTAAAATTGACTAACACAATAAATAATCAAATCATTATTTGTTTTATTCATCTTAGAAACTGTCCTTTTAAGTGTTTGCGAAAATATTTGCATACTCTGTAAAATGAGTAAAATAAAGCGTTATAAGATGCCTGTAGACCTTGATGTACCTATATTTTGCAAATAAATTATTATATTATTATTCTTTCAAAACTTTCGATATAACTGTCATCAGTATCGACACTAGCGAAGCTGTATAAAATTTTAAAATTTTTTATCAACCTGACTAGTGGTGGTGAAGGCTCTATGATTGAACCATGTTAGAGTAATCTAAAAATTAATGGGGTGCAGACTACAACCGTTGCGTGATCAAAACGCTTTCCCTCCGCATTAGGCAGATGCGCGTTTTCCCATGGGGGTGGTAATGGTTGAGTTCTGTACAAAGCTGTAGGTTTTATTCATAAGCTGCGATGTTTCGTAGTGTGAAACCAGACAAGTGAAACGTTAAAGTGTCAGTATATTTGTAATAAGCCTGACGAGTTAGGTAAATCACTTCATCAATTATTGACATTACGTGATTATACCATAATATCCCTAGCAAAGACATAATTTGATATTTTTAGACATAATATAAAGTCAAGAACTTGTTTTTGATTTAAAATATATAACAAAATCTCCTCTTAATTAAAGAATGGTGGGGCTTAAGAATTCGCCGGGAGTAGTATTACATCATTGTGTAATCATTCCGGGTTCCGATTTGAAAAATAAACAACGCAGATCCAAACAGTTTTGAACTCGAGTTGTTCAAAATGTTGTGTGATATTGTGCTCATATTAGTAAGCTCGTATTGTCACCCAATTTACTAAAACCGTACTTGTATGTAGTCTAAATCTAACAGTAATTTTGCCAAAAATAAATAGAGGACGTGACTATTGTTTGAAAAAGAAATAGATAAAAATAGAATAAATCTCAAAAATATTTGTGAATAATTACCGTAATGGCGATCAATTAGCGCCATAATCCAGCAAACTATGATTTATAAAGTATTTTATTATATATTTTTTTTAATTTAATTATTTAAGTAAATATTAATAACATTAGCAACGAGCTTTTATTTAACTCGTTTATTAAAAAAAATATGCAATTTTATTCAGTAGAAACTTTTATTGAATTTCAATGAGGTCAGTTATGGTTCATTGCGACCTATACGAGTGTATAATATATAGATTAACAAAATAATATGTTCCGGCCTGAGAGAGATCTGCATCTATGTATATGTGATTTGGGGAGTCTGGAAAATGAGTCTGATGAGTCTTTCGACGCTTCCTTAACGACTCCTTGCAAAATTGACACGTCATTTTATTACATACCTGTTTCTTTAATTAAAAATTTCCCACATGCCCGATATTTAACTATTAATTTATTAACTAACATCAGAGCTTTTATAAGATAAAGAAAATGTGAAGACATTTTAGTTTCGGGATAGCAGCTGGCAAACGTATGATATGATTTTGGATTTCAAAAAGTAAATAAGATACAGAGAAATGGAATTTTGATATCGAAAACAATTAATAATGGATCACGGTAACGTAATATGTAAGCTATTATAGTGTAAGCTTAAAAAAATACATATATACATACACATAAATATATGTAGCTTGATACTAGAGTTTCCACTTGTAAGTGATATACCTTCGCAGAATCCGCCCGCGATGGCACCACTGCTTTGCCAAACATTAGTGCGACCGGTTTGAAGGACAAACTTGCCAGCTTAATTACTTGGCCGAGAACATCGTATATGTATTGCTACCGACCGCAGTGCAGGGCCAAGCAAATCCCGTATGGCACTATGTTCCATGAGACGCACGGCTCACGCATTTTGTCACTATATCTCGTTGTAAAGGCAATATGTGTAGTGTTTGTTGTCTTTATATGTTTGTCATTATTTTATAGTTGATTTGATACACATCTACCTCTATTGCTAAGGGTGAATGGTGTAACGATCTCCTAAGATTTTCCATGATCGTAACATTGAAGATAATTTTAGTTTATATTTTATAAAAATAACTGTGTGTAATCTAGTTTATAGGTATCACAAATTACTTTTATTTACTGTTAAATTCATATGAATTTTGAGAAAGAAATGAAAGTTTTAAGACTTAAAATGATATCCAGTTTTGTCAAATGGAGTGGATACTGAAATAAAGAAAACCGAATGAAAAATTTAAATCGTTCGTTATAAAAATGGCAGTACTCGGAATCTCTTAGGGCGTTATTCGATCAATATAGAACGTGAATAGGGATTGGCTACAGATGTCTATTCCCATGCTGACTCCACCTCTAGTTTGCAAATCTATTAATTCTCGGTCATACTTGCGTAATATTAGTAGTACGTATATTGACTAGACAAACAATTCGCTCACCTGCTTCAATAACCTACTTTACCATTATCCTTGATTTTGTTACGTTACTAACTACGATGGGCGAATTGTGTTTCGACATATAAGCGATTGACGTAACGGAATTAGTTGTACAATACAACAACAATACTTTTAAAAATTCAAGATCTAAAAATATCGGAAAAAAGATTTACGAAAGCGTTTACGTGTGACTCTTATTTCGCATTACAGTTTACATAGTTTGAAGTTTCCCGGTGAGAATACATGATTATATCGAGTAATTATCTTTACAAAAACACTTTCAGTTGCCACATCTTTACTAGACACAGCCACTAAAAGTATGTCCCTATCAATTCTAAATATTACCTGTAACTAATATCGTACGATTCGTTAACACTGTCTACGACTGGGGACAAGGGCAGTATTACATGAGAAACCAACACCTAACGGCCTTTACCTACAGCCTCCGTCGGGAATCTATGGTATTTTCAGATTCTAATACAAGACAGTTCATTTAACTTGATTCCTATCGAATATGACACACACAAAAAATATGACAACACATACTTAAATATTTTGTTTAAACCATTACTGATTTAAGAGTGCAATTTTTTTATATAAACTAGCAGGCATCTAGTGTTCAAAGGAGATTGAGAAAATCGACCAAAGGAGATGTTCTTCAAAGAATACTCTTCATTATATTTTATTTATACCTGTTTATTCATTGTAGAATATAGTAGTAGTAGTAGTAATATAGTAGTTTTTAATTGTGACGTTAGCAGTGTAGGGATCTGTTCAGAAACGTATTTATGTAATGTATTACTTTTATTCGACTTTTTCACAACACAATAGCTCGATATTAGTCCTAGATCCAGTCACACAAGCCAATAGGGTTCCCTCTTTGACAGCTCAAACACTTTTATACTTGACTCTAACCAACCCTACTATTCCCTATAGCTGACCACCAGAAGCTACACAAATGCTTATTGCGGTAGAAAATACGAGAAATAGTAAAACGAAGATTATAAAATGTTTCTCGATATTTAATCACTTTTAGTAATTATTTTCAAGATTTTATAATATCCTCTTATTCATGAATTTAAGTTTTATTTTCTACAAAAATTTTACGCGCGATTTGTGATAACTATATTTTCGACAAAAATTAGTTAATATATTTTTATTAAAAACAATCTAACAACAGTATAAACATAAACAATAAAGGTAGGGGAAGGTGATTTGAAAAGACACAGATTTTGAAAATATTCATTATAAAAAACAGGTTGCTCTTTTGAAATAAATATTAATTTAATATAAAATTATAGTTTAATACTAGTAAATAAACAATCTACATATACAAAACAAATAATAATTTCCTTGTAACAAAACAAAAATAAAGCTGAATAAAAAATTTCGTATCACCCAACCTCGATGGGTAGGGATGTATGCCACAAGTAAAACTCGCCTTAACCGCTTAGATCGCGGATAAAGCAAAGATAACGTGCTATTTACGATGTTGTAAATAGTTTTACTTCCAAATATCACAAATTACGCATTGAGCTGTTTTCAACAGTCCTATACATTTCGCGTGACACCACTGACGGCAACCTTAGCATTGCAATGACCACTCCCTGGTACAATAATCCAATAGTGCCAAGGTTTCATGCAGTAAATACAACAAAGACTCAGAGATAAGTTTGCTTAAATAACTCAGCGACTTGAAAATATTTAACAGTTCTTCCTGGATGTATTTTTAACCACCTATGCAATTCGTGATTGATAAAACATTACTAATGACTCATTAATTTACAGTCATTCATTAAAACTTTTGACAACATTGTGTATGGATGAGACGGCATACCCATATGCCATCTTACCCGCTAGGTACATAATGGAAAAAAAAACAATAGCAGTTTTGGTTATTTTAGAACAAAATAATATGTTTCCGCGAAGCCAGTTTGATTTAAACCGACGTATTGTTCGATTATTTTGATACGCCTATAATGAACGTAACGTTTGAGAAATGTTTGTGTCGGGAACCCCCTCATCCGTCCACTGAAATTCAAATTACGAACATACAGTCGAAACTTTGTTAAGTAGAATCACGGACTGGGGTCGACTTAACCTATCTCTCTTATACACATCTCAGAGCCCAAGAGACAGGAAGAAATATAGTATGCCGTCATCTTATTT
>DWHO01000809.1:0-17731 GCA_018247575.1 Eurytides lysithous rurik
GCTCATCATTAGTAAAAGACAGTAGGTGTTTAAACTGTAAATTTTTTTAAAGACGTAACATATTTATAAATTTTCAAGATGTTTAAAATATTTTGAAGTAAGGTTGGACCATAACAAAAAAAAAATATATAAAACGTGATTGATAAATGAAAAACAAAAACTCTAGGTGTACTCGAGGTGCTCACTTTCAAAACGGAATGCCACAGTTTACTGGTTAAAATGGTCTTTACGATATTAGCATTAATAATTGGAAGTAATCTTAGATATTTCATTTTCCCCTACTTATCTTATCTATAAAAACTATTATACATCAAATTGAAATATGATAAAGTATAATTATCGAAATCTCATTTCTTTATCTGTTAATACAACGCAATACCTATGTTCATGTTATAGTGTAACTTTAAAAAGAAGCTGTCTAAAAGTCTAGCAGAGATGTTTCTGCTGCACTTCTATAATACATATTTCTGGTGTTTTAAGTGTCCGTTATATTAATAATAATAATGAAAAGAAAAATATAGTTCGATACACTTAATAGACGACGATAAACCAACATAGCTAACACAGACTTATAAATAAAACCACTCAGGTTCTGCCCTTGAATTATATAAATACATTTATACAAATATATTTCGAGAAAAAGAGAAATTCGAATCGTAATAAACCTCTAATCAATTCAACATTCAAAACAAGAAAAAGATAAGGGTTTACATTCTAATCAAATATTATTAGTAACAATAAGCCAAGTGTTAAAAGAATAAACAAAAAAGAAATACATATGTGCATTGCCACATATGTATTTCTTTTTTGTCGATTTTGGGTCAGCTGTTCAGTATAGTGCTGACCGCTTCAACGGAATGGCCAGCATTGGTATTCTGCAAAAACCCATTTGAGTGTAGTGCGATTGACAGTGGCAGAAAAGAACGGTTTATTACTATAATGATAGCAATTTAGGTTAAGATTAGCGTTTATAAGCGTCAGACAGTTTAATAATTTGGATTTATGTAATATCTTTATAGTATAAAAAATGTGCAATAAACTAGGTAGAGCCTGTACTATGGTGACGATGCAACTGATATACATATATTTTAAATGTGTACTTATATAGATAATTAACACCCAGACACAAAACAAATAACACATGTACATATGGCACAAATAATTTGTCCTGGATGGGAATCCCGTCAGTCACTCAATTGTCAACAAAAACGTAGTGAATTTTAATGAAGTAAATAAACCTCACACCACTCAAGTCAGTCAAACAATTGATATCTAGATGATATTTTATATAATCAGTCTAAAACTGTAAATTTGGCAATTGGTTGATACCTTGAGGATTGGTATAAATCTTACAAAATAATAGGGCATCTAGGTCATTCAGAAAAGCGACTGCAGAACTGACGCTATGCGAACATTTTAAAGGAATTATTAAATCAACGGATATTAAGAAAGTAGAAAATAATTTAAAACCTCTGATGGTAAAGGAAACAAACCAATCCAATCTTTTTTTTTACGGTTTAGGCTGACGAACGAGCAAGCGACTCACCGCCCATGGACATTTGCAGTATTACGAAATGCAAATGCGTTGCCAGCCTTTAAGGAGGGGTATTTTCAAAAGAGGGAGGAAGGATGAGTGAGAGGGAGCGAGTAATAGGGGTGACTCTTCGGGATGGAAAAAGAGGTAGGGAGAGGAATTAGAGAGGGAGGAAGGAAAGGAAGGAGGATGGGCCACCGGCCACCTCACTCACCAGACGAAACGCAGAAGAAAAAACACTTCCACTTTACGCCGATATTCTGTGAGATCGAGGTACTTATCTGGTTTAAGCCGGCCCATTCGGCAGCGGGTGTAGCTGCGTGGCTCTCTGTTTTTAAATCTA
The DNA here is from genome assembly GCA_018247575.1 of Eurytides lysithous rurik. Lineage (NCBI taxonomy): Eukaryota > Metazoa > Arthropoda > Insecta > Lepidoptera > Papilionidae > Eurytides > Eurytides lysithous. Next base: position 1,878 of record DWHO01000809.1, read on the forward strand.
AAAACAACTATCAGAACCTTTCAACGAAGGTGACAAAAGTATTCGGGACGTTATGTAGGTCCTACTCCAAATCATTAGTAACATAGACAGAGATGGGATATAGTTCGATTTTATTCATAACGGCTATGAAATCATACTGCATACACGAGGTACACTCAATACAACATCCTCTAATTAAAGCTAAGCTATCGTAGTTGTTTATATGATAGAGCTCATTCTGTGTAACATTCCCGACGACTTGCATCAAAATATGTAACAACCACAAGGTTTAATAAAACACATGTTCCGTATAGAGAATAATGGACTGGACTTGGAAAATAGTAATTAGGTTATTTTTTAAACTACTCTAACTAAAAAGTATTAATTAAATTATACATATATTAAATTTGTTATATTTGTAGCTTAAAAATGGAATGTATAAATAATTTTTTTAATCGTCTTGTTTCATTCAAAGTTTAAACATTGTTAACAAAAAGAATTTATCTTGTCGTCATAAAAGTCGTTAGAGTATACAGATTGCTCTATAACATTATTTAAATTCTCTTGCATTACAATTTATTCTTTTTATATGACACTCCAAAGAACCAAGTAGATAAATAATTTGTGTAATGATTGCTGTTATTAATAGATTACAAAGTTGTATTTAAATTTTTACGCGTAGCAATAGGGATATGTACGTATGTATGTAACATATAGTATATTTAGATCTTTTAATTTTAAGGGCGCCACCTGTCGGCAACGTTCTGTTTCTAAATCCGAAAACGTGTAAGTAACGTTTTTATTAACGTAAAGGTGCAGCCAAGAACAGCTTAAACTCTGACATTTCCGCAGCCAAATCACAGAGGGCGCTTTTATTAATGAGACAAACTACTCAGGGTCAATAAAACTTATAAGGGACATATTTCAGAGTTTGCATATACACCCATAGAGTGTGGCCAGAACTGAATTTTCCTACAGGCCAACTAGGCCTAAGGCCTTAAAATTAAGAGAGGGCTGTTCTAAAACAGGGAACACTGGGACACCGAAAAAAAGGCAAAATTCTACGCATATGATTGATAAACGAACTTAAAACTGTATTGGTTAAGACCAATTAAATATGAATTATTATGAAATAAATTTATATGAATTGAATTCGATTTGATCTTCAATTTATTGAATATATTTAGATTAGTACCGATAACAACGTTTCATTTAATATATTATCTCTGCATATCACAGCAATGGTGTATTTTATTATCTATATGTAATTTACAGGCATAAAAATGAGAGGTGTAAGGGCCTCATAAGTGAAAAATGTCTGGGGCCACTTTTCATCCAAATCCGGCCCTGAGTGTGGGACAACATTTTTATAAACTTTTATTTATGCATGCTCAAAGTTATGTTCAATTAATTTTTTTTTTTCAATTAACAGCGACAACATGAGATTTCTTTGAATTCGCGCTTCCATAGCTTTTTAAATTTCCTTTACATAATCTGATGGAGGGATAAACGAATGTTTTGGTAATATTAAAATTTTTCAGTACTTAAAGAAAATGATTTGGCGCACCGAGGTCTTGTTTAATTGCCTACTCCATCCAATAAATATGTTTTTTACCAGCACCAGAGATTCAAAAGTTTCTATTATATGATAGAACTTATGATATGACAGATGGTGATATGAAATTTTGATGCACAATTATATAGACAGTTAACACTCCACCCCGAACTCAGAACTAATATTTCTATTCATCGCACAAATATTTTGTCCTGGGTAGGAATCGAATTTACAACCTTTGGCTTTGCACTCAGGGGCGCTAACCACTACACCAACAGGCCGGTAAAATGCGCCACAAATATTATGTATTGGAGCAATGCGTACGAATTGCTTTAAATAGATTCGAACTAATTAGATTATAGGTACAAAGGTCTATATATAAAGTGCGAATGGATTTTTTATTTTGTCATTAATGAGTAATAGTCTCCGTGGTCAATGGCGTAAAAATCCGAGGCTGCGGGTTTAAATCCCATGGGGAACAGCGAGTTTATTCCGTCGTTTCTTTATTGGGGGGCTATTTCTTTATTATACGGGCTAATCATTTGATAAGAAGGTAAAGGTAAAGGGTTGACTCCGGCTGATTGCCGAAGCCATTTAGCGGTGACTTTAAGTAATCGTTACTTCATAGTAATAATCTCATGATTGGTTTCATCTCTGTCTGATCTCTTTTCAGTTGCATCCAGAATTCCATCGAGCTATGATAATTAAAGGAGCCACTAGGGCACTTACTCTTTCTCGATTATGTAAATATTATTTTTCAACTATAGGTTTCGTCCAGAAGGTATGTTAAGCACTAATTGGCGGTGGCCCGAATCTGCTAGGAGGATTTCATAACATTAATTCTGAATATTAAATTCGGCTGTTTAATTTTTTATTGGCTAATTGTTCGGACTTAATCGAATTAACAATGTTTATCAAAAATTTAAAAATCACTTTTTAATTTTCATAATCGTAAAAGCAAAGAAAGGCGAAAACTGACCATCACATAGGTTTTACGAAATAAACAGTATATTTCATTCAGTATTGGTTTTCAATTAACACAAGGTAAAGTCAAGGCAAATTTTAGTCATTGGCCGTGTGAACTTACCAACGTCAGCATTTGCCCCACTTAAACTGTGCTAATTTTTCTTTTTTACACAGTATATGTAACAAGTTCACTAAGAACTAACCTATTACTTCAATGTTTTTTACTTTGTGAATAATTATTTTAGTGGCATGTCCGTTGTATTACAATAAAAAACATAGCTAATTGTAAGGTCACTTATTTTAAACGATAATAACTTAAGGAAAAATTTATGTATCATTGAAATTATGTACGAGTGTATACGCCAGCCGGAACAATAAACCATGTCAATGGTTTGCTTGAAACTAATTCAATATAATTTTGGATACTATCAATTTTTTTCTTTGAGCTGATTGTATGGCACCTCTATATACATATTTGTACATTATGTTACAGTAATATATATTCTCATAATAAAAATTTAAATAAAATGAGGATGGAATGGTTGCTATCCGTCATTCTTGTCGTCATATCACACACCAGTAGCTCTGACATTTTAGAATATGTATTTACATTGATTGTAAATGTAATCACGGTGATTGACAGATCACAAATTTTATTTCATAATATTATTGTAACTGTTGCTTTTTCAAACTTCCTTGTTAAAATATTAAATCTTAATATTATTGTTAGACAAAGTATTCCGTATTTACAAAACGCGTGTTTTGTATAGATCCAACAGTGGTGGTTGACTACTTAACCTAGCGTCTAACCTTTTTTTCGGTTACTTTTAACTGTATAGCTCTTTAATCTTGTATATAATAATCCACATCGATCTGCCAAATCAGACCTTAAAAAGGACGTTGATATTGGTTTTCCCTAACGGACAGAAAGTCATAGTAACCTTTCGGGTACTTCGTTTACTATACCATTCCTCTCATCCATTTTAAGCTAAAGCACGGCTCAGTTAAGTTCTTATATCTATGGAAATATGTATGTATATGTTTTTCACGATATTTTTGTTTTGAAAATTATTGTTTTTCTTCTCATAACTGCTTACAAGTTTCGGTATGTTTTCGTTAATTCAGCTTGGCTGGTGGTATGGTAAGGGAATTATTATGTGGAAGATTATATTCGTTTTTTTGCCAGAATTATGTGGGGTCTATCTCCAATGAAGCTTGACGGCCAGGTATACGTGTCCATTATTGACTACTTCTCCTTGGCCGAGTATCACGTCTTCTAGTTTTTTTGGTAATATTGGATTCGAATTTCTCAACATAATGGTTGTGTTATAATGTCTTGTGGTATCGACTGTTTTTGCAGCCATGCTACGTTCTACAATATTTTTGATTCAAATAAACTTACCAGACTTTACTTTGGCTTTCAACTTTGGTTGCTTTCTATTATCATATTTTTTTGAATTTGTTTTTAATCTTTAACAATAAGGGCTAAGATCAATAGCAGTATGAACGTAAGCTATAAACATAAAATGTTATTTAAAGGAAAAATTTTTTGTTTATTGCATTCCTTGATCAGTCTCTAAAAGTGGCATAAGTTTTCTTTCCTTCCCTGTTTCCTAACATCGAAATCGTTCAAAATCGTTAAAAGGTTGTCTTAAGTTTTATTCTCACCAATTAATACAAGAAGAAGAATAAGATGCACTATCATGTAATTATTTTCAGCGTTTTTATTTCCACCTTTCAAATACAATGGGTTCTGTTAAGGAGTGGTGATTTTTTTCTTCCAACAAATCCGTGGATTATAATAGCAGTTACCAGTAAAGTGGAAATAATGAGACAGTCTATCAAAAATTTTAATGTTATATTTGCTAGAAATTAATGAATAAAGAAATGAATGCAAGAGAGTATTAAATTAAGAAATTCGTGATGAATCTGAGTATAAAAGTTAATGCACCATAATCTGTCGTGTGTTTGTCGAAATCGACAAAAAAAAGTGTTCTGAGAAATGGTATGGTTTAATTAGGTTTAATTTATAAGGCCTTGTTTCATCGTAACATCATAACACAAAGCTTTAAGGAATAGAGCTTATTTTACCTTAGAGATGGAATTGCTTTTGGAAGTCTTTTGGTTCCACGTATGTTGTTGTTAGCTATGATAGCTAGTTGCTTGCTATGAAATTAGCATCTTCCGCCTTTTGTACAGTTGACGATAATAATGAATAACGCATCCAGTTTTTTTATTGCATGGAACATCAACATTCATTCACTACAAATATAAAATTGTATTCAAAACTTTAGTCATAAGGGACGTTATTTTTAATAAAAGCACTACTTGTTAGTCGCTTGTTGGCGATCTTAAGGAGTTGATCCACTTTTCCCAGTTTACATAAGTAAACGGCTATTTCATAACAAAATTAAATGCCGTTGTGAAGTTCTAACCACCCGTCATACTCTCTAGAGTTATAGACTTAAGTATCTAACTATCTGTAATAAACTAAATTCAATACTTTCATTTATTTAAAAAAAAAATATTGTTTTAAATTTCTAAAAATTTTATTTCTAAACTTTAGTTTGTATACTACTCATAAGTCATATTTAGAAAATAACAAGGTTTTCGATTTCAGTTTTGGAGGTTTCTATCCATTTCAGCAATGATAGTTAAGATTGAGAACGAAAGAAGATATTCTGTTTTACGATCGAATTTGTACAAAATAATATTACCATGAATACTAAAAAATACATTATTAATTGCAACATGACACAAAAAAAATGACTTCTTTGTCCAATCGCATATGCAGTTTGGTAGTTGCACGACATTGCACGTAATTTAAAGAAAGTTAATTTGAAAGATTCAAGATTATTTTTATACGATCCTGAAAAATACTTTACAAGACATTGAGTAATATTGTGCCACGATATCTATGAATACAAAGGTTGACGTAATGTTTCTTTAAGAAACATTTTGTAGTAAGGTTATGTTAGTCGTTGGAGTCAAATAGTGAGGCATAAGTTAAAGATTTTGGTATCCTAAAAATATATGCATGAGTTTCTTCAATGTTAAATCTTAAAGCTATTTCCCTTGAGACTATTCTGTCCACTACTAAGGCAAATGCAAATAGAGGTAATGAGAAGAGGCGTATGCTATGGAGGTGGTGCAACAAGCAATGTTCGATATAAATACTGTGCAACGAATTTGGGCGGTAGCAGTGTCAGTTCAGCTCCTGTCAGCATCGCTGAAGAGGACGAAAGTGACCTACGCGTGAAGAAAAAACTCTGAAAAAGAAAATGCGTGGTATTCAAGTAAGTGTGTTTATTACGATTTTTTATTCGTCTCAATATTTTCATAAAATACAATTCATTCTTACGTGTTATAACTAGTTCTTTATTTATTTTTTGTAAGTTTGATTTGTTTTGTGTTTTCATTAAAGAATATTAGAAAAAAAAGAAAAATAATCGAAATCAAAATCAAATCGGACGTGGATCACAAGTAGTGTTATCCAATTGCCAGTTTTTCTATTGCCAATCGTTAATGTAAGCATTACTGTGTTCTGTTTTGTAAGTCAATGTTGCCAGATTAATTACTGGGAACTCGTCTCTTTTTTTCGTTTATTGCCTAAAAAAATACTCGTGTGTGGCTTTTGTAAATGTTTTAAGTAATCTTTAATAGTTAATAAACTGAAATCAGTTTAATTGGAGAAAGTAAATATACATTTCAAAGGTACATTTCTTGATACTGCACGGTAATGATTTAGAAATAACGGCAAAATGTGACAATCCTACGCTATTACAAACGTAGTGCAAGTGATGGAAATTATATAGCAGCTTTCCTGCCTACCTGGTGCTTACTTTAGTTTCATAAGCTATAGGCGGTCATCGATTATTTGTACCACTAAAATTATTGTACATTATAATATTTGATTTTTATTTAATACCATTGCGATATTCATTTAATTTTTGTAGCATAAGGCTGGTTACGTATTTCAAAAATTTACATAAAACAGTCATAAAATTAAACCATTAAGCTAATTTAAAGTTTATGGTAAAACACAATATGATTCGTAAAATAATTCCATTTTGTGTACTGTTAGCGTTAATAAAAATACTACTATTATTAAGTAAACAGTATTAATGAAGATGACAAGTGGTTTTAAAGTCTTAGGCAAAGTGTTAACTTATGTTAGCTAACTGCTAGCTGCTGCTGCTTCAGTGTATTTTTTCCCTTTCTTTGTTTCTTGAGGTGATTGCCCTGAGCCTATTGTATTTTGTAGGTAGTAATTGAACCAAACACTGTACATCCCGATGTCTCATACATTTACCTCATATGAATAAATTTCAAAAATAAGAAATTATAAACCATTAAAATTACTATCGTACGTTTAGACAAATTAAAATTATATAACTAGTAAAATATAAATAACTAGTTTATTACAGGTTCTGTTCTGAACTTGACAGGTTCCTGAGCAGATCTATCTGCATAGTAATAGACTACTACTACTAAGTAAGAGCTAGTGAATCCACATATAGATTTTTGTTTTATTTATTTTATCTCTACACTTAGGTAAAATGAGGGTGTAAAAATGTATACTGCAAATTATTCGGGAATTATGTGCTAATTAAGATTTATAAATTTTACTCCTTAGTAGGGCAAGCCGGGCTTTTGGGCTTACATGGTAGTACCGCCACCGGCTTTATGGTATAAATTTAAGTAATAGTTAAAACATACATTGCATAGCAAGGAAACTCAAGAAAATTTTAACCAAGAAAGTGTAAGATTAAAAATTTCTTGAATTTTCTTCCGTTACATTGGTATTTAAACCAGAACATAGAGGATGCTTGAAAGTTTTGCGGTAGTGTGATTGGCAATTTTGTATTAAATTTCTAATCAAAATTTGCAAAGGCGTGAAAACACAGTAATTTGTAATGTGAACAAAACTTAAATTTACGCATTTTGTACATTTTTAATGGTGTACATTTTTTTCAGATGGTTGTGTTTATTGCTTTGTACTCGGCTACTAACGCCGGGTACGTCGGTTACGCCGACGCTGGCGCGGGGTACGGCGGTGCGGCGGGATACTCTGGTGTATACGAAGGGAACGTTGACCACGCTGATTACTACGTAATGTTCAATAAATATCTTACATAGAAACTAAAACACTTCGTAAATTCCATATTATTTAAAAAAAATATATTAAAATTGATTAAGTTAAAAATTTAATTCTTATATTCGATGATAGCTTTAATTTTCACTAGACCAACAAACACTACCTTGATTCTAATAATGGTTATGTTACTCATTGATTTATATTTGTAATCGCTATGTGCATAAAAAATAAATTCTATGGTTTCAGTATTAAAAAAAAAATCAATCAAAGGTGTCAATGTTATCTTCGCATTCTAAATTTATCTTTTCGTATTCTGCGAACTTACATGCATCCTTCGCTTTAGTTAATAGTTTTATAATTATTTATAAACAGAAGTAAAATATTGTATGTAACAGGAGACATTTCGTTAACTTCATTAACTTAATTCATAAATAAATAATAAATCATAAAAACTTTCACTACAAATATTTAGGCAATAATATCAAACGCAGTAATAAAGCGATAATCTTTTGCTAGGCGCATTTTATTTTTATTGTATGATTCTATTTAGGTTTATTTTGCAAAACAAATTTGTTAAAGTGATAGTGATAAGGATCGAGATAAAAAATTAAAGATTTTTTTTGTTTCTGTTGACAACATATTACGTATGTGCGTTGATGTCTTTTACAGGATCAGGTAGAGTTTTTGTGTCGCGTACAGTTAAAATTTGTACATACATATTATGTTCGTATTTACTAACGTATTTCGTATAAGTGGAGTGTTTTACTGCTAGTAGTTTTACTAGTAAACTACTAGAAATTTGTTGCGTTAACATTTTTTTTTGTTTAATATAGCAGCAAAAAATCACTTAGATACATTCACTTTAAATTACATTCTACTTTAAATAAATCACTTGGGTAAGTAAATTAAATCAAATAGTCCAAGTGATTATTTGTTTTCATGTCAACCAAATATACTGATCATGTCTTAGTTTGTGTAAAAGGCCGATTTGAATAAGGTGTAACAATTTATATTTATGCAAATGTTTAAAATTATTCATGGCAATATAACATTATTTCTTGTTTTTCTTTTCAGGCATACCCTAAGTACTCCTTCGACTACTCAGTGAAAGATCCACACACAGGTGACCATAAAACGCAGTGGGAGTCTCGAGATGGCGACGTTGTGAAAGGTATGTTTTTGTAATATTTATGTTTGCATAACGTTATGATTTTTAACTTATTTTTGATACATTTTATAGTATAAAAATCTAGTTTTTGTACTTTTTGTTTGTTTGTTTAAATCTGTTTTACCATTCTATTCACAATTTCCAGGAGCTTATACAGTTGCAGAGCCAGATGGCACCACTCGAATCGTAGAGTATACGGCTGATAAGCATAATGGTTTTAATGCGATTGTGAAGCGTATTGGTCATGCTCAGCACCCGCAGATCTACAACACCCATAATGAAGGCGCTGGTTACTACGGGTATCACTAGATGGCGTTTATTACAATAGCAGAATAAATTTATGAAAGATACAAAACAGAAGAGTACTACTACAATTTTCAATTAGATGACGCTACTTATAAATGTGTTGAAATATATTTATCGTCGTAGGAATAGTAATTGTGATAATATATTTTGTCTAAAAGTTATTCAGGTGCCACTTCATGTCTTTTCATATGTGTATCTTTTGTATTAAAATGTATAAAGCTTAGTTTGTAGTATTTTGCACATAAAGTTAAATATTATAGGAAATATAATAAACATTTTTATTTTATTCATACGTTTCATTGAAGTAAAATAAAGTAATTGTAGATTAGTTTTTTATATGGCATAAATTATCTTTATTAGTTCATGGGATGAAATGAAATAGAGGCAACAAGTAGTATCGAGTCACCAATTAGTAATGAATCTTAACAAATTTTATGTGACCACTTCCTTTTTTTTTTCATAATGAATTCGGATACATAAATGCAACCGTGTAATAAATAGTCTATAAATTGCCACATTACTCTTCATGTTGGCACTTCCTCTGTAAAGAAAGTTCTTTCATCGTTGAGACATAGTGATTAATTCGCCTAAGCAACGTACATCGTATTTTTTTGTACTGGTAAAGCACACGGTCATTGTTCTTTGGATGCATTCATGACACGTACACAATATATGATGATTATCGTTATAATTAATCTGTCTATCTATTCCGGGTATACACAGTTATATGTCCAGTGATAGTACTTAATATCTTTTTATTTTAACTTTCTTTGTTATGAGGAAGTTATTAAATTTCTCGAAATAATCTTTATGTCAGAATAAGTTGGCAGTTTATGGACACATTTTCGATGCCATTGTGTTTTAATTTATATCAGAAAATTATAAGTAAGAGTACATTTTATAATAACTGTAGGCCTTACCCACAGTTATGCGTGCACGAAGTTGGTTTTCCTGAGGTTGAAATTATTTTGTTGTTTGAAAGCAACTTATGTTACCACGCCGATGAAAAACATGTAGCTACGCTAAATAAGAAATCCTGAGAGAATCCTGAGATGATGATTAAGTTGGTAGTAGCATCCAGCCATATCGTATAGATATCGTTTTTTTAGGAAATTGATTGACAACATGAAAGCTTGCTCAGATAAAAACAGTTCTACAATTTGTGTTGAACTGGACAAGATCAAAACTGCTAATAATGTCCTCCGGACCGATTTCCGCTACGGTGGCCGATCTACAAGAGAAGAACCAAGTAGGATATATTATAGTGCACAAGCGTTTGCGCAGACACAGGTGCGCTCACTCTTCTTATCTTATCTTAACTGACGTTGACGCTTTTAGCCTATGCAGCTCTGTAAAGTTTCATCGGATCGCCTAATCCGTGGAAATGCTATAATAGATTCCACGAATTAGATAGACCCCACGTCCTGCGGGGTCACGCATGAGGACATGCGTGTTGTGTCAAGATTTTAATTTACTCTATTAAAATTACTTGAAGGAGAGTCGGCTACGGAAATTCGGGGTCCGGTGTTCGGACCTGGACCGCGACTGTCGTAGTAGTGTCGAAGTAGTAGTGCCGTAGACTGTGTATTGGCAAGCAGAACGGGGAGCGGTGAGAATCGCCCCGAGACACTGCTAGATGGCGTTGATAAGAAGCCGGGACCGACTTTTTACATGTCCATCCGACTCATCCGATGAATCATCTTACTTTTCAGGCAATCGGGTGCTCAGTCTGTAATGCCCTAACCAAACCAAGAATATCAACACAAAGCCATTGTCCTCTGCAAGATTCGAACCCGCGAACTCCGATTTGTAAAGCGCGGGCCCATACCACTAGGACACGAAAGCAGTTAACTTGTCACACTTATTGTTGTTACACTAATGGTAGCGTCTTTTACACAGAAACAAACTAATAAACTGGAGTAAAAACGTAAAGTAACAAAATGTATATGTCTCTGCTGGGCATATGCATTCTCTATAAAGAGGGTACAATGGCGTAGACTTTTCTTAGGATTCTTACGATCTTTTCCTTCACCACTGAGCATGTGGTAAATCAGCACATAGAATTGGTAATTATAAATTAACAATTCCAGTGGTGTCTGTACCGGGATTTGAACTCCGGTCGCTCGAGTACATTGAATTAAAAGCGAGCATCTGGATACTGAGCTACTACGGTTTAGAACATAGTACTATTTGTGTATATATAGTACTGATCGTCGGTGAAATACTGGCAATGCTGTGAAACTGACCCAGGTGGACCTTTCAAAAGAGCAGTACTAAGATAAAACCACATATAAAACTTGTAAATGATGTTTGAGATATAATATATACAGCCATGTGATGAATAATATATAAATGTTTAAATATTTACATAAATTATGTTGCCATTTTTAGGAGGGCCTATTGTTTCAGCCTAATGTCAGTAAATTACATTCATATCCATTAGTAGTTTTTGCACTTTATATTCTTTTTTGAGAATTATACAATTTTTTGCTTCTAACTTTTTAAAGGTACCTCGTAAATTATATTTAGATATAATTTACGTACTTATTATTACTATATTGCTTGTCACACTCAGTACTTAGGTACTGAGTGTAACAAGCAATGACAAGATCAATTTATCATAGTACATAAGAAGTTTGTTAACGTAATTGAAAAAAAATTGAATGTTCTCCCTGCAACCACATCACTCAATGTGTGCGTATCTTTCTTACAATAAAAACATAGGTGGTGCCAATGTGTGCGTTTATAAATAGGTAAGTGGTAGACGACACGAAGCGTCTTCGCGTAGTCCCAACCTTGGAAATGGACAAGTTCACACATGTCTAATACAAAAAGTAATAAAAAAATATTTTTAAATCTTTGTGCTTGTGTACATTTCTAAAAGTGAATGTTGACGAAGTCAACTTTAAGTGAACGTGATGGCAAAAGCTCTCATATTTATGGTAAGCGTACAATATACTTTGCAAGCTTTAAGAATATTTTTATTTTCTTAGTAAAATTGTATAAAATGTAAAGTTAAACAAATTTATACACAATCAAAATTAAATTAGATTAAAAATTTTAAAGTTTTTATACAAATGTCTTATGTATTCATTAGAAAGTAATAAATTAGCCATTGAATGCAGGCTATCGTCATTAAACTGTTAATTGCATTAAGGAAGACACAGCCCATCCGCATTCACTTTAATTAGATCAATGGATCATTAACGCTGCTAGTTATATCGCAAGATTCATTTATTTTTTCCTGGATTTCAGGTTCTTCTTATCCAGTTAATGCTATCAAAACAGGAAGAACTTATCACTATTGACCGTTCACAGATTCTTCTTAATAATGAGGTAAGAAGAAATATATATATAAATATGTGTATGAGTACTCATTTGTAAATTCATCCATGTCCTTCTAATTTTATAAATGAGGAAAATCATTTGGTATTTAATGAAAAAGTATCACGCTGGCATGGTCTTAGCCGTCGTTCGACAGTTACAAAACAGTTTTAATAATTATTTCTTTCATCGAAAAATGAAATATAAATAAAGATAAAATTATTAAATATTGCCTTTAATAGTGTAACAAAAAAAATGGTATTTGTAGCAGCTAAAAAAAAAAGTAATTTCATCGTAATTAAGAAGCATATAGTGATGTAACGATCATGTGAAGTTCTAATTATACAAATAGCGATAATAGAAAAGAGCGTGCGATTTTCTCCTTCTATTTACATTGAGCGAAGCGGCACGCAACGTGTCAGAGACGTTCGCAATAAAGAAAACAAGCGAGTCTTTGATTAATGTTAGTAAACTATTTAATGGATACAGTGTTTATAATATATAACTTTCATCTACTTTTTTTTTGTAAAGGGACATCGTACAAACGGTCATCTGGTCTGAGCGAGACAAATGATAGACCTACCTAATTATTTTTAAAAATTTGAATACTTGTACAGATATTTAACAGAACAAATATTTTGTCGTGTGTGGGAATCGAACCCATGACCTGTGATTAAAGATTAAATTGTGAAATAAAACGATCACCACGACATGCGGTTATTGTTTGATTTCACAATTTTAATCTTTAAAAATGTAGTGGTGGGAATCCTTCTGAAGAACCCACCTTGGGAAACTATTTTGTCCTTTTTTTTTAAACGTCGCCCCTAATGTAAGATAGAAATATCTGTTATAAGGGTGTTTTAGATGCATAAATTTCAAGGACAAACGCCCAGATTCGAAACAATTATCTGCAGCTCATACGAAATTATCTAAAGTTCTTCAATTATTTAATTATCTAAAGCTCATCTTAGCAACTGCGCCAAACAGGTCATCATTATTGTCAATATAATTATGACATGTTATTCCACCGCAATGTAATGTGCAAGCATTGTCGTTTTTCAGTTGGAAGGGCAATGTTTTCTGAGATGAAAGCTGTCCCCAGCACAAAAACAAGCAGTTTTGAACTTTTTTCTTAGTTCAAAACATTGTACACCGATGGAATGTAACTAACAAACAAGTGTGGTTTATCATTAACCGCTGGTTTAAAAAAAGACATTAATTATTGCACACGTTTTCTTCTAAATGGACTACTAAGAACAATAAAGATTGCCGAACCCAGATGTATATTTTAGAACAGTATTGTTTTTTAAATATAGTGATATGTTTTAAAAATATTTAAATGTTAACGCTTATTAGTTAAAATGTAGTACATTTTAGTAGTTTCTAGGATCTTATATAAAGTAGTGGTAAAGCGCGGTTAGTAAATATCCAATTTCGTGGCTAGGCATAACACCAACTGCTATCCATTTCGTATAAAGAAAGATGCAAATGAGACAAGCGAAACAATTCCTTGCTTTTTTATTTTCCTTAGATTTAAAAAAAAATAAATTGAACAGACATCCCTAACACTATCTAGGCCATTTAAGTTTAACTGTAATGTTTACAGCCACAAATATTAAAATACATATTGTGAAATACGGTAACAAGTTTAAAAATTATACATACATTATAATAAAATATGAACTCTTTCGTATCGTAAGCTATCTTGACGAAAACATAATCATAAGTAGAGGTAGCCTGTAAATGTGCTAACAGCTTATTACTTGTTATCATGTCACATCTATTTATTTCTCTAGAATCATAAAGTTCTGTGACGTAATAAGTCCATTTACCTTCAACGGAACCTAATTGATATGCAACTGCTCCCGCAGTATGCACCAACACTTATCGAAAGTTGTACTCAAATTACGAAACAGCTGTTACAGCGGGCGGCAAGCACTGGTGTTGTTCACCCACTTTCATCCCGTGTGGCGGTTACTTACTGCGTTGAAGTAAAAGTAATTTACGCGGCATACAATTTTATCGAGACTATAGTATTATGCTATTACAACAAACAGTCGTTAGATGTACGTTGAAGCTTATCTCTGTTAAAAGTCTCGTCATCATCTGTATTAAGTCAGTCTTCTCCAACAGATACTATATCGTTTAATAATTTTAGTGTGACGTTCATGCTGGCTTCCATTTTCATTATCTCCAAATTATTATAATAGTGATTAATGTATTTGAATAACAAGTTACCTATACTTTAATAAACGTGTAGGGGTTGAACTGAGGGGTGTGTAGGGGTTATTTAAATATGTTTACACCTGCCCCTTGAACTGTTTGCTTTTTCATATAAATCCAATAGTTCTGGAAATATCTACCAAACATGTTAAGAAAACGCCTTTTCGGTTTGCTAGTTTTTTTTAGCATTACAATAGCACACATTTTTTTTTTCTTATATATGTTTGAATTTTGGTTATGTAATTTATATATTTAAGGCATAACTATCTCACTTTATTTAAAAGATATGTAGTTTGCCCTTCGTTATTCAGGTCTATGGATTTAATTATATCTATTTGAAAAAAAATAGCAAAAGATTTTTAAAAATTAATACGTACTTCGTATATTGAAGCTACAAATTGAAAGAATATACATAAATGAAAGTGAACGTACGTTTATCCGTCATTGACATCGAAATGAACAGCGATGCGCATACGGCATTGACTCATCTTGAACTTGATAAGATGGCCGTGAGCTATCGACTTTTGAACTCAACATGTTTATACATATATAAACTCGATAAATAAGTCTAATATAAGGAGATAAATATAGCCTAATTTATCTACCTGCTACTTGCATAAATTAATATATATTACACATCACACGAATTAATTTAAATCAATTAACTAAACAAATTCGTTCACAGCACATCAGTTTTAATTCCATTATGAATGAATTTAGTTAGTAATTAATTTAAATTAATTCGTCAACTTACTCATATACAAACAGACACAGCTGTGTCTGTTTGTATATGTGTATCTGAGCTTACAACATATGTATAGCTATACATATGTTGTAAGCTCAATCGAATTCTACTTCCAATTCCTTAATTGCTCCGGCTGACATTTCGATAGTATGAACAATAGGCACTTTTTTGTCTTTGAGCAATTTTAAGTTCAAATCCCCAGTATAGGTTTATTTCGACATATATGCGGTCGACAGGTGGCTATTTCGTATTGTGTTTACCAGTTAGGAGACCTGTTTCATATACGGCAAGGCAATAAAAATTTAAGCTTGACCGATATGGTTTTAAATCCAGTGTTGCTACTATAGTCTTTTCAAAATTTTTTATATTTACTGAAAGGGAAAATAACAAATAATCAACGAAATTGTTAATATATAATAAGTTACTATTATAAGTTTTGATACAAATGTGTAACAATATTTGTAAACCTTGATTTCGCAATTAAGAATAT
>DWHO01000810.1:0-17725 GCA_018247575.1 Eurytides lysithous rurik
ATAATAATTAAAAATACAGATCTCGATGTATATTTTTGTCGTACTCTTATGGTATCTACGAATTGTGCACGATGGTATTGTTATAGAAAACTGTAATTAATTTTAATATTTCATTAACGTGTTTTGTAATATCATATTTTATACACGAATGAACATTTAATATATAAAATATAAAAAAAAAATTATTGCGAAGTATAAAATTGATCAACTCTTATTGTATCTACGAATGATGCATGGTGGAATTGTTATAGAAAACTGTAATTATTTTTAATATTTCAGTAACGTGTTTTATGATATCATGTTTTATACACGTGACATGCTCCTGAAAAAAAATAAGGATTTTTACAACCGTGTTAACACTGTTATAATTATAACATTGCACATACTTGTAAAGTTACACTCGAGGGCAGTAGGGCGACACTAGGGAGCACTCCACCTAACGACTCGCATTCATCCGTAGTCGGTAGGACAACCCTTTGTTATTGTTTAAAATTTAGACGTCAACATAGCACTGCGTGAGTTTTTTCCCATTGAAATGAATGTACATAAATTAAAGAATAAATACTAGTTAAAGTTTGATGCACATTTTGCCTGTGGGGACTTGTGTAATAGTACTTTGCATTACAAAGCATTGGACAAAATGAAGTCCGATACGCTTGGTTTTAAACTATTAATATATACGTGTTAAATGTAAACATTTGCAAATAACCTCTAACTTATAAAACATTTACGTTATCCCGAAAGTAATGTATATATATATGCAAAAGTTGCGATAATTTTCTTATTCGTCTGCGGCTTTCTCGAACATTGTTGGTAATTTTTCATAAACATTTGCTAGTGCGTTTTTATATGCAAATATTATTTTTTTTATTAATTATTATTATTTTTTGAAATATTTGCATATTTTACTTGAGACTTTATCAGCGTATTGCTGATGGTTATGGTTTTTGCAATAAGGTATAAATTAAATGTACATTGTATGGATAATTGCAGCACCATAACACTTATAAATTCGTTCTTTTGCCTTTAAGTGGGAATAGGTATCGCAGAATTCGTTGTTATCAAAAAAAAAAAATAATGAGAGCCAATTCCATAATGTAGTTCTTAGTGGCATATAATAGGTTGATAAACATACGGTAGTGAACTTTAACTTGTCAAAATAATGGCGAAGATGAAGAGGGGATTTTTCACGTACTGCAACAGAAGCTATATGAATACCTCTTGGACCCTCTCTTAGTCTCCTGAATATTGACCATGGCAAATAAAATAAACAGACGCAACGTATTTTCATATCGTTATTGCTATCGGATTTCCCGGAAAACTAAATTTTAAAGTAACTCCAAGTATTTAACTCTAAAGGACTGAGATATGGTAACCCTACGTCGAATGTCTCTAGTCAATGGAAAAAGGTGGGAGTGGAGGCACTAGGCTGTAATAGCTGAGCGTACCATTTTAGGAGCCAGGTTAGCCTCCCAAGTATCTGTTTAACGGGATGAAGTACCGACTCACGATATAACATATCTATATAGAACAAGAGTTCGAAACATATCAACGGCAACAAGTCTTGTTAAAATAGATGTAAGGAAGAGTTTGTTTTTAGCCATAAGCAGAAAAATCTGTATACATTGGTTTAAATCATTAAATCTGTATATGCTATCGTACGACCACTGGAACGCTACTTATATATTCTACGTATTGTCAACAAGAAAAATCTCAATTTTGCTTTTGACAAAAAGTCTTCTGAAACAAAAAGTTTTAACGTAAAATGTGCACGTTTTACTCGTTTCTACATTTTACAAAATGTTTACTTCATACGAAAGAATCTGGTGCTTACTGGGGTGTTTTAAGCTTATTTTCCCGACTGGTATTTAAGGCGTCGATTCTATTATCCATATAGCCAAAAACTGAGCTACCTAATTCTCCTTCATTTGGCAGCGCCTCCTAATAAAATGCCGGGGAAGTTATTACATATAGTAAACAGTGTTGAGAATATGCAACAAGTAAATAATATGCAAAAGAAGCAGGAATTGAATAGAATATGGGAAACGCAGAATTGTAAGATACTACCATTCAAAGGTTAAACTTCGAAGCACAAAGAAACGAAAACGATTAAATTATAAAATTAAAATATAAAATTTTAAAACGATTGAAGTAGTCTATTAAACTGTTAGATTATAACCTTAACACTGATTAAATATTATTCTCTCCTTTCCTTTTCTTGCCTCTACCTCCCCTTTCCTCCCCTCCCCTTCCAAATATCCCAACTTAAAGGCGGGCAACGCATTTACATGACGTTTGATGTTGCAAATGTCCACGGGCAATCGTTATTGCTTTTATCAGGCTAGCCGCTTGCTCATTTGCCCGTCTACTCAATAAAAAAAATATTAAAATCTACCTTACGATAGGGGCGGAGTTTAAACAGAAGACAAATAAAAAAAACCGCCGCCAATATTTCCCGATGTTTATGGAAACTATAACCATATCATTTTTTTACAAATAAAAAAGGATATTTTATGAAAATTATTACATTATTTGCATAAAATTAAAATTACTGACACATTAAATATGATAATTCAATTTTCCATAAAGTTAAACACACAAAGCAGCAAAATATCGATCATATAATAAAAACATATGTACATATATTTCCATCCTAACGATACGTTAATGATTTGTAAAGTGATATATTAAAAATATCTCGTTAATTTTTTTTAATCAATCAAGGCTTTATTTATATAACTACATAACACTTTTTCAGGTAAAACAAACGATATTCAGACACACGCGCCCTTACCCGTAAAATTAACTCAATGAACGCATCATTGCCGTAATAAATTTAGGTAAAACTCGAGCCGGCATCATTTTATATTCATGACACTCGAACGCAAGGTGCCAGCTTTCTCTATAGATTTTTTCAACCCCACTTCGTTAGAAATCCCTTTGTCGCATATTACTTTTAAAAGAAACTACAAAAGTATTTAAAACTCCCCACTTAAAAGATAGTTTCAATATTTAAAGAAATTTTTAATACTTAAAATTTTAAATGATTATCCAAAAGGTATATGATCTATTCGATCGATATCTTTGTCCTTGACATTACAAGTAAGCTACAAGTCAACAGCTATTCATATCTCGTTACTCAATATCCACCCACCTTTATTCAGACGTCTTCAATGTTAATCACCAATTATTTCCGAATCACGAAATTACACTAGCTTGTGTTCTCACTACATATCCATTTAGTATATTAGTTTGATATGTTCACCGCTGAATTGTTTCATTGTGGTCTTATTCCGGCAAGAATTGCGTAGTTAACAAATAGCTACGTAACGTAGCGCCGTAGCGTACGGTCGTAGCAGCGTACGCAACCGACTCAACTGGAAGCTCCACTGTCGACGCGGACACGAATCGGCGTGAATAGTACAATCACAAAATGCAGATGTAACATGATAACTTTCTTTATTAGGTGTATTTTTTCAAAACTACATCATTATCATAACGTCAAGTGAATATACGATAAACGTGATCATTTTTTAAGTAGCAAACGAACGTTCTATTTGTATTTAAGAATATATTTATGACTGGTACACCTTTTCGAAATTGCTATATACTCGTATTACGTATACTCAAATTTTCACCTGAAGCACGTTTCATAGTAGCTTTAATAATAATTTTCCAATAATTTATCTGTTTTCTTTTGTTGCTCTGTGCAAAAAGGAACATTGCGGTGCGCATGCGTGCGTGACGTCAGTCCCTCCCGTCCCGCACCGTCCGCTCAGAGACCATGCGCCCACATGCTCCACGCTATCCGTCTCCGGCGGCGCGCCCGCTATTCGTCATAAATCACCGGGGATGAAATTTATTAAATGGACCCCATGTAAATCACCTTTTGCGACATTCAGAATGCTTTGGCACCTCTGTAATCGGTACAAATATTAATTCACTTGTACAATCATGTTGCTAACGAGCATTTAGATTAAATAGACATGATTTTCCACTTTCAATTTGTAGGTGTTAAATGCTTTATTGTCGCATGGATTGATTGATTTGCGCTAAATTTTCAATGTTTA
Organism: Eurytides lysithous rurik; assembly: GCA_018247575.1. NCBI lineage: Eukaryota > Metazoa > Arthropoda > Insecta > Lepidoptera > Papilionidae > Eurytides > Eurytides lysithous. Next base: position 4,071 of record DWHO01000810.1, read on the forward strand.
TTAAAAAAGAAAAGTACAAAAAATAAGGGGCATTTTGTTTATTTTCATTATTTAGTCGTATACCATGATAATTATTATTGACGACCTTATCAAAATGCGTCTAAAATTTATGTTACATACAAAGAATATTTATTTAATAACAATTTTTTTATCTTGATATTTTTATGTTAGTAGAATCAAAATATATAGAATAAATTGTACCATGAGCCTAAGCGGTATTCTATAAAGCTTCTAACTAAAAAGGAAGGGACGGTGTGCGAAGTTTTCTGTGAGAGCCCTTTCTTTGGGGTTGACACTCGGCCCCCGGTCGACTGCCTTGCGAGAGGGGACATTACAATAGTTTGTAAGTCATAAAAGCTTAACGATTCTGTATTTTTATAATTATTAACACGTCAAAATAATATACATTTTAAAATAACACATTATCAATTCATTTATTAGAAGTATTCTTAATTTTTTCAAGACGTGACCTTTTAATGCCTTCTTTTTATTTTATAAAAGCGAAAGTTATCAGTTTGTCGGTTGTTCCTTTCGTCTATTGACAGAAATATTTTACACCGACTTTGAATTTATATTGTTTTTAGAGTGAAGAGAAACGTCTCCATTTCATCATTTTCTCTTGACAAAGCATGTTTCCGCTTCCGTCTATCTCATGTTTCGACGGAACTATTACCAAAAATGCAACAGCGATCGGACGATAACATCCCTTCCAGGTCAACCCTAGTGAAAACAGCTTCGTCACTGATCCTGATGCATGCTTAGAAAATCACGACGCGTACTTTATTTACGTTAAAATATATGTATTATTGAAAAAGAATCTTTAAAACATTTATTTCAGTTTTCTCCTTTATTTTGTTTTGTTTGGCAACTAACGAATTTTTTATCTTGTATGTTTTTGGAGGAAGTGTTTAGAATGGTTTGAAAAAAATTATTAAAATTGAAATAAATTTGATCACATTGCTAATTTTTGAAACCGTTGTTGAACCTTAATAATTTTCTTCTAAAGAATGAGTTAACATAAAAAAAAACAAATATCCGTACAACAATTTAATTTTATAATAAGCACCGTTTGCAATAATAGGAGAACTCGTAAAAACATGCTTGTTTATTTACATGTAAACAGATTATGTGGTGTTTTGAGATAACGGTCTCTTAACAGCGTTTATAAAAATGAATCCAATTTACCTCACAATAATAAAACAAATGGATTTCATAATTAATTATAGACAGAGTCCGCTTGTAATCTGTACATTTATCATCATTTCTGCTCTTAATCTAAATTGTGTTAATTAATTACTTAATGTCAATATTTATGCCTGTTAGGCACATATTTTTGGAAACATTGCCCTTATTCGAAAATTTCGATAGATATATAGGCCGACTGCAAAATTCATTACAAAGACAAAAACTGTCTGTTCGGTTCTTCAAAAAACTTGAATCGCTTGGATTCGTCAAACTGCACTCCCATTACCATAGCCTCCATTTTTCTCTAAAATTAAGTTGGTAATTAACTGCAGGTTTTTCAAGTACGTTGAAGAGCACTTGCAATTTCATCAGCAGTAATGGCGCGTGAATATGTGTAAGTGACTCAGTGGATAAATTATATTCACAAATGCCTGTTTTCATTAAGACTCAACTATTTAAAAGTTTGTACGTTACTTAGTGTTTCAGTTTATACGTATTTTTGTATGATTTAAACCAAAAAACAAATATTAATTAGTATTTCCACAACAAAAATATCAGCTTATTTATGCACATCTATTTAATATCATAATAGTTCCTAAACGTATTAAAACATTCGGTAACTAGGGTCGGAGAGAACTGCCCTTGTACCAGGATGTAAGTTGTTAGATGAGGTTAGAAATATGCTGTGTGTTAATACTAAGTACTGTAATAGAATGTTGTAATAGAATCCTACTTTTTTCTTCTTGAAATCGATTCAAGATAGATTGGGCGGGAAAGTGGCTTACGAGAGATATGCAATGACAATGCATATTACATTATTAGTCATTGGCAGGCATTGTAAAATAAGTGCCTTGAGTGATTTTTTCTCGATAATTTAATGAGACAATGGTATTAACATTCATAATGTTTGTAAGAAATGGATATTTTACTTTTTGCTCCGTAAGAATCAATTGGCCAAAGAGAGAAAAAACTTAAGAAGGGCTTGACCTGTAGACTGGTTGACGGTGTGGTTTTGAGTAAGCTATAATGCTACACTTTAGAACTATAATGCTAGACTTCTTCACCTTGAAGGTTGGGTGCCCTCTGAAGATGCTTTTTATATGATATGGCTAAATTAGTATAAATTGTGTAACGAACAATAGTATTGCGTTGTTCGCGGAAGGCGAGAGCTTGATGGGGGGTTTTTAGTGAAGAGCAAGAATAATAAACACCTCAGTGCTTTTGAATATTTAGTTCGTCCGGTGAGTGATCTGGCCGCCGGCCCATCCCTCTCCTTCACCTTCCTCCCTCTCTCATTCCCCTCTCTACCTCTTCCTGCATCGCCTCCCTCTTCTGCTTCCATTATCATCCCCCTTTTCACCACTCCTCCCTCCCTCTTGCGAGAATTCGCCTCCTTGAAGGCTGGCAACGCATTTGCTAGTTCTGTAATGCTGCAAATGACCATGACCGACCATGACCCATAGTGATCACTTGCCATCAGGTGAGGCGCTTGCTCGGTTGCCAGCTTAATTCATAAAAAAGAAAAAGATGGGAAATCTACAAAAGATTAACCATTCGCGTAGAAAACATTACAGCGCAGAAATGTTGACGCGGACAGATGACCCATTCTTCTATTGCTCTCATAGGTCCATGGGATCATTGATACCATGGGAGAGATATCATTTCACAGTAAACCGACCTCATAGTAGCGACTACTCTATCTATGTTCATAAGTCACCGGGCACGACTTTTCAAATGCCAATCCGACGCATGGACCAACTTATTGGCCAAAAAATTGGTTAATCAGCCTGTGTCCATGTGTGTATGTTCCATGAGAGAATTGCCTACATATACCTGCCCTCGGAAAGCCAATAACGGGTCATGTAGTACTTGCATCGACAAACTCAACGATGTTCCTATGACCGGGTTATTTGAAACTTAAAGCCGCAGAAGTATTGTATTCAGATCTTTAACGCAAACACTTAACCAAAGTTAACTAATAGATGTCTTAAATATTAAAAATTCTTTTCGTTACAATATGTTCATATTTTTCAAATCTTAAAAATATATAAGTACTGATTAAATTATTAATAATTTACTTTAATTTATCTATTTAAAACGTATTTTTAAATATCCGTAAACAAACATAAAACTGTGACGAAAAAAAACAATTAAGATGATAACTCATTGTTTGTTATGGCGGCGTGAATTAGTCCATAAATCACGGGACGTAACAAATGGAATTCGAATAAGACAAGCGGGGTCAGGCACGCGTAATGGGGGAAGATAAAATTGGTTCGGATTAGTTGTATAAATTTTGACAGGTACCAACACGAGCAATTTATTTTTTTTACAAAATCCCTCAAGTTTTCGAATAAATTCTGGATTATTTAACAAATTTGAAAAGCGTTTTTTTCATCAATATTAAAGCTAACAGTTATAACAATCCAGTTATAGCAATGAACTTTATTTGACCAAATAAAATGGTCGGAATATCTGTAACTACAACTATGTATATTTATGAGGTATAATATAAGTATAAATACATAGTATATTTATTATTGATATTCAACTATGTATTTTAACTTTCTTTTATAAGTAAATGTTTAAATAGAAGACAATTATTTTTATTCGATATATAAATAATATTATGATATTAATAGCTTATTTACCTTACCTTTCAAGCATTTTTTTTACCAATTATTTTATTACTTAAATTGAGATATTGATTGATTAAAGGTTATTGTTGTTGTTAAAATAATAAATAAATGCGTTCTGTTGCATGCATACTATTATGTATTTATCGAGACAAAAACTACGTGATTACTTACTTTTATCTCACAACGACAAGATCACTTATTTTGAATAATATGAACAGTTAATTAAACTAACAAAAAAAAAGTTATAGGTAAAATTGTATTACATTGAATAATGAAAATAAACATGAATTAAACGGAATAATAAAAACAAGAAATATAAATGTCAAGGTTTAATTAAAAGGATAATTAATTAAGGTCATTATTATCAGAGTTTCGGCATTAATTTTATTAAACAACCAAACGCTCACATTGTGCAAAAAAATGCCACAATAACATTCCAATTGTTAAACATGATAACAAAATGAGTACTGATGACAAGGAGTGTGTTGAAATGGTGACGGGTGCGAAAGAGTGGTGACATAGAATGAACTATCATGCAACTGGATTCGACATCGAGAGCTTATACCGTTTGCCTCACTTACCTGCTGAAACCCAGGGCTTATCCGGTATATACAATGTGCACAGCTGGTTGTGCATATGTAGGGAGTCACCGACCCTCTCAGTACCTTGTAGTACATAGTGAGCTGACACAGTGTCCGCCTCAACTCGAGCGAATTACAACCGAGTTGTCCGAGTGAGAATTTAGGTGTGGAGAGGAACGGGAAATTGTCACAGAGTTTTTTGTACAAAGTTATTATAAATGCTTTCAGGTTAAAGCAAAAATTTTTATTCAAAATTGGATTAGTTTTACAATCACTTTTTGACGTCTAAATATTCTACTACCGAAACGTATTAAAATGGTGGTGTATACCATGAATTAAATATATAACAGCTTACATAGCTGTAATTAAATGCTCATAATCAAAAGGTTGGTCCTCCACAGTTAAAAGAAAATGAAACACGTATAACGTCGGCACGTTCCACACATTACTAGTAATTGCATGATGCCATAAGAAGACATGGCTGGCTTTTTAAAAGAAAAGTGTTCAGTTCAAGAATAATTATTTATGTCATGGATATTATATAAGATTTGGTTATAAGGTGAGTAGTTGAAAGCAGGTTTTTTTTAAGGCATACTGCGCTAATTATTAATATCCATGTATAGTAGGAGTTTAATAAACGTAAAGTCAGTAAAGATTTTGCCTCGTGCGTAAGTCGAACCCACGACATAAAGTGTTACTAGCGGGTTACCATGTGTTCCAAACCACTGTATTTTCCGTGCAGTCAATCAATTGGCAAAGTTTTATTGTTTATATGTGCAGAGCCTACAGCCTAAATCAGACTTCAAGGCATTTTGCAATCCGATAATTTCAAGAAATTTTCGCGCCAAATACGTAGTTAATCAATGTTCAATGTAAATGTAATATAAATATATTTATGGTCGTTAAGTTGTTACATATTTGCATCAAAACAGGTAGTTAATACGATATTGTAGTTTATTTAGGATATAAGGTAAAGAAAAATACAGAACTTGCCCAGTTCCAGGATGTCCAGTGCAGGATACGTTTTTCTTCTTAACGGAAAATATTAGCGCCTTCATTCACTACTTCTTACCTATAGAATAACTGGCACTGGAGTATTACGACTCCGCAGAAAGTTTGCAAAGAAACCATACCTCTTTACAGGCATTTATTTGAAGACAAAATAAATAACTAGTAATTATCAGTATTTGCTTGTACTATTTAATTCAAATTAAAAAAAAAAAAACTTTAACAACTTGAAACGAAATGAGAATGATAAATTTAACAACATCCATGACGATAGTAAACGGTGATAATACGAGACAACACGATAAAGTGGGATAATAAAACGGTTCCTGAAATAAAGTATGTCAAGACTAATAGATACTCGGCTCACGTTCAGTCGGAAATGTGTAAGTTACATTACTTATTCAGAAAATAATGAATATGTCACTAAGGTATAAATATTGAGACCAAAGAGATTTGATTCACTTATCGCAAAAGGTTAGACGTATTTATATATGTCTAAGCTATTGTAATGTTTGTAATCTATTTTATTTATATATGCCTAAACTGTTGATAGATGATTATGTCTTGGTGAAGGCAAGTAGTTATTTCCGTTTTAGCATAGACGACGGTGGTAGAGCCATGCAGCTGCTCCCGTTGCTGAATGGGCCGGCTAGTGGATAAGCACCACGACCTCACAGAAAATCGGCGTAAAGTGGAAGTGCTTGCAAGTTTCGTCCGGTGAGTGAGATAGCCGGTGGTCCACAACCTACCCTCCCCTTTCTCCCTTTCTCACTCCCTTCCCTGTAAAATTCTTCATTCCCTCCCTCCTTCCACTCCTTCTCACTTCTCCTCCTTCCCTCTTTAACTCCCTCCTTAGAAACTGGCTACGCATTTGCGAGTTTTGTAATCCTGCAAATGTCATCAGGCGATCCGCTGGCTCGTTTGTCAGCTTAATCCAAAAAATAAATGAAACAGCTGACTCGAAGTGGTACGGTTTCATAAAAAAATTAGGAAAGCTTGAGAAGTATTTATACAAGTAGTTATATAAGTGTAGTTTGCATTTCTTTTTGTAAGACAAAAGTGGATACGACTAAACTTACCGTCAACAAGCGTTTTAACAATTTTTCCACTTCTATCGTAAAAAGCTTTTTAAATAATTTCCTTATTTTGTTTAAAAGTTACTTTATTGAAAATTTGAATCAAATAAGCTTTCGATTGAGTGACGACATTCGAAAGGTGGCTGGCAGCGGTTGGAAACAAAGAGCCCAAGACCGAGCTCAGTGGCGTGCCATAAAAGAGGCTTATATCCAGCAGTGGAAAAAAAAACAGCTGATGATGACGATGATGAAGCTATCGATTTATACTCTTTACAGTACATAACGGTTTTAACATTGCTGCTCGGACCTGCTGTCCCGGTCAGAGCGAGCTGATCTGGTTCCTTTTGCCTTTATCATAGTTTAAAAATCAAAATCTTGGTCTCTTTTGTCCCAGAAGACGGTGATTGTCTTGTGTATTCAGACAATAAACTGTTTTAATACTATAATTATTGAAGATATAAAAAAAGCTTAACTGAAGGTTACTGATTGGTAACAATTCAGTGCAACATAATATTTAAAACTACACCAGATCAAAACTGCTAGCACCGTGTTGCGTTTCATTTAGACACACAAGATGGTCTATCTCTGTCTAGTGTTTACGCTGGCCACACGCGTCTTTCTAACGGGAATACAGTAATGCTTATACATTACTGCTTGACAGGAGTATAACTGAAAATATTCTTAATTATTATTCCGTTATGTTTATTATCAGGTTCACAGTACACCTCCGTCCGGTAGTGCTTTACTGTATAGAATACATTATATTTTATTCATATTATACTTGAATCCATAGTATATATCTAATGTAATTGTCTAGAGTTTAGTATCTTTTCAGATTTTATAGTATCAATATTCTTATGACATGAAAAAGTTGATATCATCTATAACTTTACTTTAAATCTTTAAATGCTTAATTTATTTTGAAAACTATTGTTATTTCTTTATTCAATTATTTTAACAAATGAAAAAGGCTCGTAAACGTACAATAAAGACTGGTAAAGAAGTCCTTAGTGTAGTGCTTGTCTTGGAAATAAATTACTGCCGATACTGCAGCGAAATAAGAGGGCATTTAATAATAGATACCGCTATGAATAATAGGAGAATATTGTGAGTGGCAGACAGGTAATTTTAATATCAACCGCTTGCCAATGTTTTCCCGACTAAATTCTTTTTGTTTATACACAGGCACTTTGAGTTTATCTTTGATGTTTTAATATGAAAGTTGATAGGTTAAAAACTTATTTTAGTTTTTGTTATTTACTTTTAAAACATTTTAATTTCAATTTTATTTTAACAAATGTGCTAACTAACACGCAGTTTAAATTCAAGCAGGGTTTTGCACAATAGGCGTGGAGCGACTTTTTTGTGCAAGTACATGGAGCAAATTTTTCAATTATTTACCATAATGAATCGATAAGGGTCAAATAACTTACTACCGCTCTTTCCATAATAATCCAAAAAGAATTTATAGAAATGATGGGTCTATGGGTTATTTTAGGCCCAAACCAACAATTAAATTGATTCAAAGACTTACTTCAGATTTTTTCATTCGCTTTGATATATTTTTGTCCTAATAGTCTTCTTGCAGACTCTGCAGTCAGCCAGAACTATATACAATTGCCAGTTATTATTCGGCCATGCAGTAATTAATAAGGACTACTGTGTACTAGTCTATGGAAGACTGGCATCAAATTGAAAAATGTCACATTAGCATACACAAGAATAGCTAACAGAGCTTTTACAAGCGGATATTTTTGATATTAGTAGGTTATGCAAGCATTCTCATATTAAGCCAGAGGAATTGCTGAGCATAGCTACAAAAAAATCTTAAAATGTACTTATTTCAAGCTTGTTCTGTTATCTACTCTACTGTCTGCCTTGCAAGTTTTTTTTAATTTGTAAAGAAAAGAAAATTATATATTGCCACGTTTATTTTTTATTAACAGATTTTTACTACCTACGATGTCTAGTCGCCTTCCATTTAAACTATAATATCTGTAAATATCAATATCAGTCATATAAAATATGACTTACAATTTAACAAATGGAGTCATTAGCTGTTTTCTTTATAACTGTAAGAGTGAGATGAGCCGATTGGCATTTACTTCCTGATCTATATAAAAAAATTAAATTAATAAAATTATTATTAATACTTGGAACAAATAAAAAATTCCTAGTTGGTACAATGTGAGAAATTTAGATATTTACAAATGTCTTCAGGTCAAGTGAACATTTACTGACTTTTTTTGTTTTGCTAAGAAGAAATGCAGCTTTCGTCGAAGAAACAAGGTTTAAAACCATTATATTATTAACTAAAGAATGTAAAACTAACTACAACCATTATTGGTTAAGGTATAAAGTAGCAGATTGTTTGTTACTTGATATTTAAAAATAATATTATATCGACGTCGTCCACTTAATGAAAAGTAAACAGCTTCCTATTTGTTACTAAACTTTAGATGCTTTATCATTTCAACCATTAATCAAAACAAGGGTACAACAAAGTAGTTAAATTTGCCATGATAGAGAAATTAGTCATGAATATTAATAAACCTTAAAGTAGTATCAATATATATTCTAAAAATATTTAGCAATGCGATCAATGCTTAAGAAATAATAATAAAAATAATGAAGTAACTATTTGAGACAAAAAAATAACGTTTCAAATGAAACCTAACTGCTAAACTAGGATGACCTGTAAATTAGGATTAAGATTATTTCCACTTGTAACCATGGGTCACTACAAAACAGACATTAAAACAATGTAAGAATAAAACTGATAAAAATAAAAAGACGAAAGAAGAGAAAGTACCGCTATTTCATCTGTTACATTAAAAACTAATTTTAAAAGTCCGGCTTGTTTCTTGGACAAACAGAAACTGTTCGTCGTATAAATTGTTTAGGTCACATTAAATAATTTTCAGATTCAGAAGATTCAGTTCGGCTCGCGCTCCGGTTCGGGTCGGACGTTTGATATTATCTTGTTGTTGTTGTTGCAAATGCGCCGCTTACGACTCCGGCCATCTTAGTCTACTCACAAATAGAAATAGTAAAATGTCCCTAAAACATAAACTTCTCATATATACAAGACATGCATCAGACCCATTATGTCCTATGCATGCTCTTCATTTGCGCACGTCAACCCGCGACTTATAAATAAGCTCCAAGTAATACAAAATAAATTTATCCGCTCGACAATCGGTGCCGAATGGTATCAGCGTAACGTCGACCTGCATAGCGATTGCAGGCTCCATACGATTAAACAGTACTTCAAAGAAACGACTAAGCGGTTTTTCGAGAAAGCCGCCAACCATGCCAATCCTCTGGTGGTCAAGGCATGCGCCTACCGACCGAATCCCGACGCGTCCGAACGAAACTGTCGCCCGCGAAACGTCCTCATAGATCCTGACTGCGAGGCAGGGGTCGTCGGTCAGTCGGACCCACCGTCCGGGATCCAGCCATCTCCACACCCTTCACACACAAGTAGGGATCAAATACAACACCCAACAGGTCGTCCTCGCCTTCGAGCACATCGAACCAACACCGCATACACTAGGTACACCCGCATCCCGGGGCGGTTCTCACCACCCCCTACATCATTATAATAAAATAAAATAAAAAATCCTACTATATTTTTAAAAATCATTATTCTCTTATCATCTGAAGGTAGCAGCATATTAATGAACATTTACGAGTATAAGATGTACGTACAGAATGCGCCGAGAGTCTGTTATGAATAAAAGCATGACGGTATTATTTATGAATGTGGCGTATATCGTCGTTTTAATATCTCCAGAGGTGGGAGGTTTAATATCTCCCAGGAAATGAGGCTGTGTTAATGCGAATTTATTCGAAGTACTTTCTTGTATTTACACGAATACAACAAATGTTTAAATAAAATATATTTATCACATTTTTTATTTACTTTTTTGCCGATTTTTCGAATACTTGCAGCGTTTACAGTCACGGGACAAGCTCAATTTGTCGAAATTTTCTGCGGTTTCCAAGATAAATATTTACATTTTAAATAAACGCAAATGTTATGATGGTTAATGTGCCTTTTATTTTTAAAATCTGACTAACTTTTGGCTAACTTAGTGACACTCTGAAGACGTTCTACCGAACTTGAATAACGATGTAAAATAGCAATAATTCAGTAAACATTGGTTAACATATTTTTTACCGAAAATAAGTAATGATTCATAATTGGGGTGTAATAATAATGTCCTCCCTACCGATTTCGTCCATGGTGGCCGATCTACAAGAGATCAGTCAAGTACGCATGATATATTATAGTGCTCAAGCATTTGCGCAGACACAGGTGCACTCACTCTTCCTTTACGAGAGTGTCTCATAACCGGATGGGACGGATGGCCGACACTACCTGAGAGAGATCAGGCGCAGAGGCGGTGTCATTAAACCGTCCTCTTTATAACGACTTCTCCAAGCCACCGGTGGATGGCGTCACAAGAAGCCGGGGCCGACTTTTTACATGCCCATCCGACGCATGGATGGTCTTACTTTTCAAGCGGTCGAGTGTTAAGCCCGTAATGCCCTTTTTTTACGTGGGATAAGTCCTTTATGGATCTCCAGCCGGCAAACGGGAGAGCAGCAGGAGTATGTGGAAGTCCCGAGCAGAGCAGGTAACCAGTAAAAAACCCACGTTGTACCTGTCGTGGTCGCGTGAGCCGGGGACACGGAAACAAGAAAACGCAATTTTCAGCGACCCCGGCGCGACTATGGCCTTCTCAGGCCACCTCTTCACGGGGGCACCCGATCCGGCCAAATGATGTTGTGCCGGTGGAATTAACACAGTATTCCGCCCAAACCCCGCATTCAGCGGCAGGCACCCCCATACCACTGGTGATAAGTGGATCGGATCGATGTGTGCGTGCGAAGGAGAGCACTGTAACTCTAAGTTGTCCGCTAGACATTCGGCTTTCTCGGAGTCATCTAAGGCAGGTGATACGCTGTTAGTACGGATTAACGGCGGAAGGGGTTCTCAACTCTCGGCTTTTAGCCCTTAGGCCAACCGCCAGAAGGCGGTGTGCGACGGCTCGATTTCCTTCAGCAGAGAGTTACGGATTTCCCTACCTAAGATGGGCCCAGTTCGAATCCGATCTGTGGCGGTTGTATACTCTTAGGGCTCTGTTTTTGTGATTCTAATGAGCTGTCGAAGGACATCCCGAGAGGGAAGGTGACGGTCACCCGTCTCCCTAAGCACCCTTTTGGATCCTTCGACTGCTTCAATGAGGTGAGTTTTAAGGATTTTATAGATAATTCGGCCTCCTCTGGCGTGGAAATTGCCTCGGGTAAGCCTGCAAAGTTCTGGGGAGTCCAAGGCCTCGATTATGACGTCGAGACGATGCCAGCCCACTAATCCTCTATGGATCTAATTTAGAGTGAATAATGAATGGCATTGTTTGTTAGAAGGCTACTATCAGTTTGGGTTCTTTAGTTGATTAAATTAAATTCAGATATAAGAAACCTAGATTCGATTTAATAAATTGTTTTTGTTTTTTTTAACTCTATTTTAAGCTAGACATAATTTGTGTTTTGCAAACATAAATTTTACGCCAATAGACGCCCGGACCGGAACAATTTTCTGCTTTTCGTACAGATATTAGTCTCGGGTGAGAATCGAATCCACAACCTGAGGCGCCAAGCCAATATAGGATCGCAAGGAGATAAACCAATAGTGAGGCTTTGCAGAACCTCTAGACAAAGAAATGATGCAAGTATATGAAATATTTTATATTTTATATTTATATATTATTAATTAAGATTCGGGTATAACGCTACATTCGCCAAAAATGTAATTTAATAAACCACTCTCTATGGATTCATGTTAAGTGTAAAACTAAAAAAGGTACTATTTTTATTTTACCCTTAGATCAAATAAATTTACAGGATCTAAGAAGTTAGTAGTTGTTGTAAAATTGTGTTTCTTCATAACTTTCTCCATCAAACTAGTCGTTAACTATATTAAATATAAAAGTTTACCCATTTTCTCAAAATATCACAGAAATAATTAATTTAATTTCGAAAAGTTTCATTCTTTACCGAATGAACTTTAGCGCATTTAATTTGACAAATTTTATTAACACCGTTCATGCAATATATACTTAGTCATTTTTCAGAATAATTGACATAACTTGAATTAGTCGACAAGTCAATATAGGGAATTATGTTTTTAAATTGTTACTTTCAAACTGTTTTTACAAACAAAAAAATAATATAATGATAACCTTACCGTTTTTACAGGACTACCATAAAAAATGTAACGTTTTAGGGCTTAAATGATTATGCATGTGTTGCTAATTATAACTTCTAATAATCATTCGATGACGCGTTTAGCGAAGTCGATATTGGCTTTGGTGTCGCAGCTTGTGGGTTCGATTCCCAACTGGGGCAAATGTTTATACGAACTACGGGGCAAATGTTTGTATGAATCACAGACAAATGATTACGATCTGGGCGTTTGTCCGTGTTGGATTTATATACGTTAAACACCCTTATAGCACAAGTTTTTATTTACTATCTACAATAGGGGCAGCGTTTTTAAACTAAACTAAATCATTACACAAACACTGTTATGTTTTTAGATCTATTTGGTTTTATTATAATTTGTAGAGAATATTTCTATTAAAATTGCGTACATTTTAATAATATATATATAAAAAATGCCATTGTTTGCGGCCCGTTACGTTTCGTACAATAGTTTTCGAAAGTGTTTTCCAATAATTTGTTATTAACAAAAGTGGTAACCGTCCAATATGTATATTGTCACATATAAAATGTATGTACTCTTAACGCGAAAAGATAAAAAAATTTCCAGAATTATTAAGACTATTTTTCGGAATTATTAAATTACTTTTAAAAATAACTAATTAAAATTATTTTAGTATTATGCTTATTTTATTAGTTAGTTTTATACTTTTATGTGTTGTATTACAATTTTTTTAAAATAAAAACATAATTATTATTTGATTTTCATCATCAATTTGATTTTTTTTTCAAATTCAAAATAATGTTAGTTAAGCTTTGTTAAATCACTAAAATATAGCGTGTCGCACCGCTTGGGAACTACACCTTCCCAGCACCAGCTCAAGCGGTCCCGCACCACTGCCCACTACTCCCACTCCGTCTTCTACGGAGCGGTGAAG
>DWHO01000811.1:0-17723 GCA_018247575.1 Eurytides lysithous rurik
GTGTAAAAAAATTAAAAATATTTTATTTTCAAACCGTGTTATATCAAAACCGTGTAAAAACAGAATTAGGTGTACATATCACATTCCATTTTATCACGAACCGTACTATGTTAGCGCAAAGTTCATTCTATTTCTATATTGCATGATTCTAAATGCAGCAACATTCTATTTCTGTTTCCTTGCTGGTATGTTAAAAATTTGTCTTCTTTACAACTCTCGAACATCTTTAACATATAAATTTTTACTTTGTATACAAAAGTCGCTTAAATTAAAATCATAATTTTATACAATATTGGTGTATTAAAAAGTAACTCGTTTTATTTAAAGAAATTAAATATTATTTTCAACTGTATATTATTAGTTTACATTCTACATTCTGTATACCTTGAGTGATTACTCTAAATATCATAAGAGTAAGTTTTAGGGGTAGGGTTAGGCTGTTTATATTACTAATCGTCAGGTTTTATGCGCGACCTCGCCCGCGTATATTTCTATGTAGTATCAATATATAGGTTTCAGTGTTATCCTTTTTCGTACATAAAATTAATACATCGAATTTTAAAATATATTTTCATATAAATGGGAAAAACAATCCTGACCCTTTTCTCCTTTGCTGTGGCATAAAAGACAGACAAACGAACGAATACATTCCATAGGTAATATCACGTTAGCACACGATTAATATTATACATTTGTTTTGCAGTCGGTACTGAGGGTGAGCGCACAGACACCGAAGAACTGGTGGGGCGTGCGGCATCACAGTGCTCAGCCCCGCCGGACTTGTTGCCAAGCGAGGCCCGGGCTCTGCTTCAGCCAGTCACGCCCCCACCAGTACCGGCTAGAGCTGAACATCCGAGGGTACCTTCGCCTCGGGCAACCGGTGCACAAGAAGACAAACCCAGGCTTCGGTTTGAGGTTAGTTTTTTAAGAGTAGGACGTGCAAGTCACACGTTTAACCAAATCAACCCAGTGTCTTAACTGCGTTTTATTTCCCCAGTAATCGGCCTTTTAGTCAAGTAAAACTCGATTTCCCAAATTTTCCGTAAAATTTGTCGTTCAGTCGGATGTTCGAACAGTTCGGCGTTGTTTGAATAAATAACCATAGTTCAAAGAATAAAGCGAATGCCGTTCTTTTTCTTTCTTGATCGATTTCTTTTTTTTAGTAAAACGATGTGTATAGGTTAAGCAGAGTAGTGTCGTCGTGGTTATGCATATCTAATTATGATAAAAGATGATGCCCTTAGACTGACCTTGGCCTACGCGTTCGAAAGTTAGTGATTTCATACTACTATAGATATAATTATAACCTTCGAGTGTAAAATATAAAGAAGTAATAATAAATTATACATCGTGATTTTTGCTTTGTTTATTGTGGCAACAAAATCGACTCGTCGTTATCTACACCCGCATCGCCGGGTTCCGTATAGTTTTCTTTTATGTATCTGACAAAGGTGCCGGTCTTCGGCGATGAATATGCATATCGGGCGTCGCGCATAAATGTTTTAATTATCGGTGTGGATAAATAAAGTTAGACACGTTTCCTTTACATGTCAAATAACTGGGTTATTACCGGTCGGGATTGGAGTATTGTAGTTTTTATGTTAATTTAAAAACGGAGATAAACCTATTTATTTTTACATATAAATGTTTTTTTTTTCAATATGGTTGCGCTCGTTTATAAACCACGCAATAATTCTATTCTGGAAGCTATAAAATATACTCAGTTGTATTTTGTGACACCATTTTCATTAATACAGTGGTTTACCAACAATTTTAAACAACAACCATGGTAGTTAAACAGCACATTCTGTATAAAAACGAGTTCTTTAGCACTAAGTTGGGAGATGGACTTTGTTTTTGTTAAAAGTTTATTTATAAAATACGAATACGAGAATTTTATGTTTATAAAACTAAACGGCGTCGCTTCGTTTTCAGGAGCTGACGTGCGACGTGGAACTGAAGCATCCAGAGCCGTCTAAACAACAGCCACTTCAGTTCTCCTTCACACTATACGACCTCGACGGCCACGGCCGCATGACTAAGGATGTAAGTATTAAGTCAACACTTTATATACAAATTGTATTGGACGTGTTCAGATTAGAAAACGTGCGATCTTTTCTTAATTGATTTTTCTTTGCGTTTGTTTATTCTTTGTAACAAATGAGGCTCATACCTTAAATTGTATTGAAACAAATTTATACAGCTTAAGTAATGGATTCTGTTATTCGAAAAGGTTAGTTTATATACTGTATACATTATAACGTCAATATAAAGTGCACAAAAACTTATTGAGTTATTATTTATAATAATATAAATGGTTATCTTTTCAATTACTTCAGTTCATTCATTCAGATGTTGAAGATATTTATTTCGTTAATTTATTAGCAAGTCATTCAGTCGTGCGAAATACTTTTGCGCCGTATGTGTATCCCATTAAATTAGTTATGTTTATTTTACATAGGACATAGCTGGTATCGTGTCGACGATTTACGAGTCGATCGGGAAGTCCGTTACTGTTCCTCATTACGGGTCCAAGACGATCCAAGTGCGGCTGACGGTTGTGCCGGACGACGGGAGGGGTAAGAGAGATAGACGGGATGGCAGGAGACGTCGAGGGAGAGAACAGAGTGCAGCAGCACCAGCCTGTTGCGAGCATAGCGACGAGCTCGACAGGCTGTCTTTCGACGAGGACTCGAAGTCCTCTAGCTCGGATACGAAAGCTCGGCAGACTCCCCCCCGCTCCAAAACCCACCGCCACCGTAGAGAGCATCGCGAGCACAAACACCAGAAGAAACGCTCCGGCAGCCTCCAGAGGCGCGAGCTCCTCGAGATCATACAGGCCAACATGGAGAAGAACCACCTGAACTTTCAGACCACGAGGTTGGTACAATTAGTCAGCTATGAATTCAACAATTCCATACGTTGCATGGTGTACACACAAACATCTCGTATTAACACTGGAAATTAAATTGTGTCATGTTTGACCTTTGTGCAACGAGACTCGATAATTTCGTTCCGCACTTGATTACTTTAACGGTTGACATACAACGCCCGTAGAGTTGTGATACTGATCCCAAACTTTAAAAGAATAAGTTTCGCTCATCTCACAGAAGCATATAGTTTTGAGCTAACCTTTTGTGAAGCTGTGGTCTCGGTACTTCCGAATAAATCTGCTCATAATGATACATAGAATTTGTAAGGGCCTATATCGCGGTGTAAGAGTCAGATGAACGTATCAACAAAATATTAAAATTCTTTTTTGTTTTTCAATTTTTCAATGTATTTTTCTTTAAACAGTTGTATATTATCTATATTAAAAACCTACTACAGTTTGAAAAAGCGTATTTTCACAATATTGCTTTACTACAAAACGTTCCTCTTACCGCGATATATTAGCGGACATTAATACAAATGTGATACAGCACTTGTGGGTTTTTTTAAAGTTTCGATTAGGTAACGAATTGGCCGGGGCCGATCCTTTCAGCAACTTTAATCAATCCTCTTAATTTGCAATTCCCTCGCAGAAAGCCCAGCGATCCTGTTGCCAACGAGGAGGAGGCGACGCACAAACACCAGAGGCACCGCAACAGGTCTTACACGGTGAGCGAGAGGCCGGCGCACGCGTTCCAAAAGAGGCCCGAGAACAGCGGCTACCTGGACTTGGCCGGCGGGGGCGATTCCAACTTGTGTCGCTACGACCGCTACCTGCACGCGGTGATATGCTCCTCGGCGAGACACGCCCACACGGGCTACCACCAGAAGCAACAGCAGCCTCGGACGCGAGCGAACGCGAGCAAACGTTCGCGGTCCCACGACCTCCCCGGCCAGCCGCGAGCACAACACCCTAGGGTACTCCAAATAATATTCTTATAGAACCCGCTAAAGGGCAACGCCAACGCCTATGTCCTCGCTATGCAGGTGTGCTGTGGTTACCAAGAAACAAAAGTGGCAGTGAAGTGGTCGCACTCAATTGACCTAATTGTGACATGGTCGAGATTTATGTGAAAATGTTAGTTAAGAGCTATCAATGAGTTATATCGTAATGACGAATGTACATTCATTAAACAACTGATATCAGTATTTACTATATGTTGTTCGATAAGGCTGTAAGGACATGAATTGACTATATAGATAAAGCTCAACTTACATAAATAATATAGAACATTCGACAAAAACAAAATTCTGTTCTATAAATTCCGATATGATCTGAATTTGAGACACCGTATGATAATAGTTTATCTGTTACGTAATATACAATTAGAATTCTTTTTCATTCAAACCTAGAAATAAATGATATCAATTTGAAAAAGTGAACAAAATTAATTGCTTATTTACTATTTTGTCCGCCCGCTATAATAACTGTACAATAAATTATATTTTTGGCATTTGTATGAATATTTTAGAAAGTGCCTTATATTGCATTATACTGATATTCAAGCCTATACTGCAACTGTTCTTTTTATGATATTCATGAAATCTGTAATTGTAAAAGCTCATTAGTTGTATCTAATAAATTAAAATATTAGAACTCATCCGAGAGTTCATAGACTGATCTTTAGTTCGTAAGCTTTAGGGTGCTTCAATAGAACTGTGCAGACTAATAATACAACCTTCACTTTAGTTTAAAAAGTACTTAATGTTGAATCTCATTTATCTCATCATATCCCAGCGATTGCAATGGACAATGGTAATGTTCGCTTTTTATTTCGCTGTTTATTACCAACATCAGTATTTGTTATTGTTAGAATGAAATGAATCTCGAGAACTTTTTATCTACCTCTAATTTACTTTATTAGTTTATTAATAATTTATTTCAAAATCTTTAACTTTTAAGTAAATATATGTAAGTACCTACTGTTTGTGATAATTTCTTAGGTGATTTGTATAATGGATGTTATTGTAACACTTGAGACAATGAATATTTAACAGCTATGACAAATGTAATATAGATTGTGTCTCACTTCAGTTTGCTAGATCATTGCAAATATTAAAAAAATGAGGTGTCATGAGTGTGAATAATTGTTTCCATATAAAATGAAATGTACAGTGTACAAAATGCTCGAATCTTGTCAAAAGTATTTATTGTGAAATATAATCATGAGGTTGGAGTCTTGCCTTTTAAATCATTTCCATCTTCTTCCTATTTTCCTCTGCGTCGATACCAAAATGATGACACAAATAATCATTACCAATGCTGTAAGAATCATGGTGCCTTCCTTGGGTAACTCACATTTGGCAATACTGTATGTCTCATTTGATATGGATGCCTGAAACGTACATCAACTGCATTCTTAAACGAAATCTTAATAAAATAAATATGTTGGTGAAAAAATTCTTACTAACATGCTAAATTAAATTTCTTTTATGCGTATCTCACGTCATAAAAATTATTAATAATATGGGACATCTCACACACTGCCATCTGATCCCAAACTAGGCAGAGCTTGCACTATGGTAATCAGACAACTGATATACATACTTATATATTTTTAAATATATACTTATATAGATTATTAGCACCCAGACAACAAATATCTATGCTCATTGAACAAATATTTTGTCCTGTATGGGAATCAAACCCACGACCTTCGGTTTTGCAGTCAGGATCATTAACCAACCACTACATCAACGTGCCAGTCTATTTGTTTATATATCTTTTTTTATTTCTATTAACTATTGAATCCATTAAACGACATTTTATCACAGTAAGGACAATCTCTCTAAGTAAAAATAGATATAGCCTACTAACCAACACAAATTTTGGATCAGGCCTATTTCTCCACGAAAACGACGGTATCGAGTACTCCCAGAAATCTCTGCCTTGCAAATATTCGTAGGAGTGATGTAGCAAACATCCGTGATGTGTGTGTCCACCGAACACCGCCCTAGGTTTTAACCTCGTTACCAAATACTTAGTTGCTTCCTCGGATAGGGCATCTATTTTTATACGGAACCTTTTATTTCTCTCTGGTAAGGGCGGCGCATCGGGTTCCGTGCATACTGCATCCGACAAGCGGTACAGGGGAAAGTGCTGTAATATGGTGAAAAATATGGCTTACATCAGATAATCTACTTTATTGGTATAACATGTAAAAGTTAGTTGTATATTATATTTCTTTGTACAAAAATTTTCCACCACGCCCCGAATTGATTTGAAGATAATGCCTACAGTCATTAAATCCGCTCTTTGTAACCCTTATTTAAGATTTTTACAGTAAAAATAATGCCAATACTTATTTTTTTTTGTCGTAGTTACTAAAACCAAAATAAATTTTTGTGTTAATGCTTGTCCGAGCTAATCTTCGATTTTATATCAGGATCAGTTCCGGCACCATTCTATTAGTACAACCAACATCTTTTTTTGTTAGCTCGATTGCTGTCCTCCATGTCGTCTTTATATATATATAGACTTGACAATTTGTAAAAAAAATTGTTGGCATAAGAAAAATTTGTAATGACCGTCTTAAACCTCACCTGCATTATAATCGGTCGCGTATAATTCATGTCAATAAGTTCTCCTTTACATTGACTGGAGTTTTCAGCACAGTTCAATGTCTCTAAAACAAAAAAAAACTAGGAAAAATTTTAAACGTAATAAAAAAAAAATAATTTTCGAAAATTACGAGAAAATCGTGAGTAGTGATCGACACTTATTTAGACAACACGATTTATAGAGATCATCATCAAAAATTTGTTAGAACAGAATTTTTTGTTACTTCACTAAGGTTAAACATTTTAGTTAAGTGTATGCGAAACACATCTCATTACTTATATTTAACAGTATAACTTATATAAGTAAACAAGAAATTTTGTATGATATGGAGATAATTAACATCATAAATACATGGATAATTTCTTTGTTGCTTAACTTACCGGAAATATTTTCAATGGACTTTCTAGCTTCAACGCAAAGATCGCATGAATCACCGTGCAATGCCATCGAGTTTATGAGCACGAAATTGCTTCCTTTAAGCATGATGTGCTGCACTGAGGGAGCTTGGAGTAAATTTTCAAATCTGCGGGCCGAATATCTTTTAATTCTGAAAATTAAATAAATATATATATATATATATAGTAAGATACAAGAACGCAGCACATCTTGCGGTCATGTTAACCATTTAATTTTTTTTTAATGTACTCTTTTATTATTTGCGTATATGATTTAGAATACATGCGCCCATAATAAAATATAAGGCCTGTTAATTTTAATATTCTTTTGAGCGAATTGTGTGTTATTGTGTTCGTGTTGCAGATTTGTTTTTAGGGCCATAATTTTGAGTGTAATAATATGAGTTTGTATGTCCATGACCATTCTTTAGGAAAAAATAATACTGGCAGTGGTACTACTCTAGGCAAAAACTGCAACAGAAAGAATACTATCACAGGTTCCACTAACTAAATTATTAAAAATATAATAATCCAAAAAGTGTTGCTGATAATTTTAAGTTTTATTTATACCATGGAAAAAATAATGGTAAAATTATATATTAATGAGTGTGCATACTTATGATGAAAGCCAATATCATGATTTCCAGCTACGACATACATCTTGATAGTTTCTGGTAAAGCAAATAATTTGAAAAAACGGTCTACATAATCTTGAAATTGCTCCTTATTGCTCCACTCACCTTCGTCAAATAAATCTCCTGGAAACAGAATATTAATGCATTCATTAGTTTTATTTTTATTAAGTGCACTTAATACTTCTTTTCATCTTCATCAATCAAATCAAAATATATTTATTCAAATAGGCCTTTACAAGCACTTTTGATACATCATTTTTACATTTTATTTTTAAGAAAGCTACTGCCAGCTCAGAATGCTGTTCTGTTGAGAAGAGCCAGCGAGAAACAGTTCCATATGTTAAGCCTTAACACAATGTAATAACTATCCTGCAAACGAGTCAATGACATTCCACGCATTTTGATCTACCAGAAACTCCTGAACAGTGTAACAAGCTTTGAAAACAAAAGTTTTATCTTGGTTTTAAAAGGGTAAAGTTGTAGATCTAAGTTACTTGTGGAATTTTATTAAATATGTATACTAAGGCCCATGAAGGATTTTATAACCTTTGGAGAAAAAATCGATTTGTTACAAGTTTATTTTTATTTCTAATATTCACTGTAGGTCTGTCACTGATTTTTGTAACATTATTAAAATTTTGTCAAATAAACAATATATTACACAGTATGTATTGTGAGACAACTGTTAATATACTACTTCTTTTAAAAACCTCTCACAGGGAATCTTGAGCTCTCAGGTTATAAATACCTCACACAGTTCTTCTCTGAAGAATACTGAATATTTAAATTACTGAATTATTTCAGCAGCATTACCCCACAATAGGATACAATAAACTGAACAATTCTTAAATGGACCTTCCGTGAAATATGAAAAATAAAATTAAAAGAAACTTGTACAAAGTAACCAACTAACAATTTTTAACTCTAATACCTCTATTTTTATACACCAAAAAATATATGAAAATTTACCTAGAACAAATACAACTTCTGGGTTATGTAATGTTATGATTGCTTGAAAAGCTTGATGCATTTGAAATTCTCGTCTCCATTTATCCAGCCAATGACCTCTATATGGACCAAGTAAATGAGTGTCAGCAATTATTAAAGCTTTTAAACTATAGACCTCGTTTACTTCATGTAAGATTGGCCAGTAGCACTGAAATTTGTAAAAAAAAATTTTTATAGCTTTAGAATTAATTTAATTTTGATGCAAAATGAAGTTATTTAAAAAAATTACCTGTGCTACGACTATATAATAAATTAAAAACTCGCAATAAACATATGTGAACAAAAGACCAAGTAACAGGATCAAGATATTTTTTGTTATTCTCCGCATATTTACAAATTATGCTTAACTAAATTTTTTCATTGAACAATAATTGTCAAACAGCTTTTTTTTAACAGATACATGTGTTTCATCGCTAAACCCGTATCTTATCACTGTGAACACTAACATTTTTAGACAACTCGAAGACACGATGATAGATTTCTTTGCATTTATTTGTAATCTAACCTATTTTGATGACATTAAAATAATTTCTTTAAACGTTGCCAGGTCAAATAAACACAAAATAATTTCAGCCTCATTTATTTTTTATCATGTTAAACATAAATCGTACAAAATCTTATAAAATATGTTATTAAATTAGTTATTATTATAAATTATAACATTGTCATATTGAAAGTGTCAATAAGTCAATGAAAAAAACAGTAAACCCTACGAATAAGAAGCAAGAGGCGCTTCGGAATTATTGGAAAAAAATAATCACATTAAATCACAATTCATACCAGAATGAAGATTTTTTGCTGTTAAAAAAATTCATCCTTGCTTATTCAATAATCTTAGGATAAAAATAAAACATAACACAATTTGTTGATAAAACCGGGTAATGAATAACAGTGTTAACCATTTCAAACAGATATGAGCACTCTAAAAAACATCTATTATTGACTTTTACAAAACTCTCAATTAAAAAAAATAGGAGATATATTTGATTTTTTCTCTCTCTTTTCACAAATCAAATTTAATTGGTTTTTCTGTGAACATACAGAAGCCACAAGCTTAGTTTTTGTAAAATATTGTTATGGGAAAAAGCACGTAAAATTTGAAGATGATGTTAGCATATTACCCATTACCCTCCATAAATAAATATTTGGTATACAATACTTCATTTAAATGTTTTGGTAAATGTATATGTAATTTGTACAAATGAAGGGCGAATTTATAGTCAATTAAGTGCTGGGAGTACAGATTAAGACTTTCCGTAAAATTTGCTGTTCAATAAGAATATTAATAAATTCACATTAATTTTAGCTTTACCGAACAGGTCTATAATAGCGCAGCCCTCGTACTGTTTTTGTAAGAGATCCTGTATATCAACTTCAATCGACTCCATTTCAACTCCCATGAATTTCCCTTTGATAGTAAATACGCCATAATGATCCGTAGGGGTGATGTCAAATTGCACGTTTTTAAACTGGGACCTTGAAAGACCGTCTATTTCCAGCAACACTCCCCTTTCTAATAATTTAGCACCAGTATACTTCACAGTCAGTTTGGATTTTAATTTTTGAATATCCTTGTTGCCCGATCTTTTTAAGCACGCGTGGACACTTCTGTGAAAACAAAGAGTTGCACTTCTTTACATATAACAATCATTAGTAATATAAATATCATTGTTGGTCTCTCCTTCATTCACAGAGATGCCAGGTTTTTGGAATGTTTTGTAGCATGGGCATAGAATATAGCCAGGATAGTGACACTTACATAGCAGAAATTGGCAGACAATCGAAACCCACGCGAGCGCAGTCGTGGACAAAACCTAGTATTTTAACTATTTTTTTTAACCATGTTACATTAAATCTTTGCAACTGATTTTGATAATTCATATTTAACTGTAAATGGTTTTACTATTACGGTATTTGGCGTAGGGTTATTATTTTTTTATAAAAATGAACACAGGTATGGCCTTATTAATACTTAATGGTGCTAAGTTCGGCACTGGCGCACCTATTTAAGGTTTTCTTAATAAAACGTAAATAAATGAACATTGTAGATAAATCTATGTGGGTGTGTTAGTTTGCCCTTCTTTCACGAAGAAATAAGGCAAAGCATCGACACAATATAGTTTTTGGGATAACGTGTGAAATATATCTCTTTTTTCCGCGGGATAGTAAAAAGGAAATTGACTCGACATTGGTAACCACACTTGCATAGTAAAGCCGGACTAGTGGTAGAACTCCATCATAGCGTTCGTTTGGCGTAGTATGCATTGCAAGTTACTCTACCAGCAAGCTATACTGTCCAAGTGTAAATGTTATCAGCGTAGAGTCTGATCATAAAAATAGACCATTTTATAACTAAGGTTGAAGCGTTAATCGTAAAATCAAGCAGATTTGAACTGCTGCGATTTAAAATGCTTTGTGATACATACTATGTTGTTCATTATCAAGCATCACTTCCTCGCTTTGACTTTTATTTCCTGAAAAATCTACAAGTTCGTGAAAACTAACTACTTACTTTTTGCCCGCATGAAGATTCGCTAGACAAGACTTTATGTATTGGTCGTAAGATTTACATTTCTCCTCGTAGTATTTAGTTTTCTCTATTAAACTCTGTTTAGTTCTTGTTAGCGTAGCCAAAGCTCTTCTCTGCGCTTGTCTATATTTGCCCTTGTTGCACAAGTCTAGAGCTATCGATGTTACCAGTGCCTGGTAACCGTCTTCTCGGGTCACGTAACCCTCGTCTTCGAGCATTTGTAAATTGTGCCGTAGCTTCGCAATGTGCTCGCGTAATGTCATGGCTTCATCCGGCTTTGCTTGACCGGAATATATACGTCTTTGCACTTGCTCGCTATACAGCTCTTGCTGCTCTTTGGTAGTACCGATACACAGCGCTTCCAAAAGATGTTCACCTATGTTGGAAATATTATATTTTTAGATTTTAAAATAACTTTAAACATATTAACGTCAACAACGTGTCAATTTTTGTATAAATGTTGCATTCTTACCGTTGAGGAATGGCACAATCGCTACACAAAGTTCTTTGGTCTTGATGAATAGTTTATTGAGGTCTGTCATATCATCTGTTGGCGCTTGGAATTTATTTACTAGAGCCAAACATACTTCCAGTCTTGCATTCTCCTCTGCATCTGCCGCTTGCTGAACAAGCGATATAAGCGAATATATATATGCTAAATTATAATTGACGTATTTTTTATTAATCTTAATTCAAAATACATACACAATCGAGATCCCGAGAGGCAAGTTGTGCCACCGTTGGTACATCGCCTAAGTCGTCTAATAAATCGTTGAGACGATCATTAGGATCAGGCGCCAATATATCTTGATATTCCACAAGGAGAGCATGAGTGTCGACAATTTCCTAAAAAAGAAAAACACTTCTACTTGTGATTCTTCGAAACCGAACAAAAAGCTATAACAAGAAAAGGATTGCGACACAGCTAGTAAGAATTTCTTATTATTAATTTCAGCTTTTGGATTTCCGACATGAATTACAATCAAATTAGTAGGATATGCTTATTATATAAACAAGCTTATTAATTTATTAATTCGCGTACAACCACAGTGTGCTCTTGTGAATAGCAATACAAATGTTCATATCTCATTCAGTAACTTGAACTTAAGACGAAAGTTGAAAATAAAGTTCCTTTTCATTGTTAGTCTTGATGTGTTAGTCACCTGAACTGTTATGTATATGTGAGGATGATGGAGAAGAGTTGCTTCCGTATACTCGTCTACGGCAAAATGTTCCTCGAGGGTCGGTCCGCGGCAACAGCGCCGAAACAACTCTTTCATTTTCTCATGACAATCCACAATGAACGGGTTCAAGCAGCGTAGGTGGCTTGATTCTTCTCCAAACTGATATACAAATACATTAATAAAACGTATGTATTGAACAAATGGATTATTTATTACATCGGAATACAAATTACCCCTTTCTTCGCGGCGGAGAAATGTAGAATTTTCGCAACCGATGCGAGATTCTTCCTCTGATCCGTCGTAAGTCCTGAACCGTTAGGCAGGTTTATGATATGAAATGCGTCGGGTGCTACAATGGCTGCGTTCAAAAATTGGTAATAAACCAGATTACCTATTACCTACAATATAAGTAAACATGCATAGATATAAAATGTTTTAAATGTATTCATTGTTTTAATTTACTTTAATAAATATATTTTATGATAAATAATTAACTTACCACTTTATTTCTGAAAAATTATTAACTGTTCCACGATATTTATCATTTATAGCAAACTGTAGATTATCCATCCCCAATATTATACAAACGTAAAAAAATTTAAAACGATTGAGTAAAATCACTTTTGCATTCAAAGTATTTTACAGCAGAAAAATATAATTAATACAATTAATAAAAGATATAGTACCTTCAGTATATCTTTTTCTGGAGTGTGCGGAAACTTTGACGTCAATGATCTATGCAACACGCGAGCCATATAAGTGATACAGAAGGGAATCAATTCAGTGGAATTAATAATTTTGTTTAAAAATAACGTGACAACACTTTTTAGATGGGCCAGGGCGATTTGAAGTCTGGATTTCACTTCAGGATAGTTCAACGCCTCTTCCTGAGTTACAGTGTAGGGAAGTTTTCTGTAAAGTGCATGATTTTTCTTTTAATTTTATAGGTTTAAAGTGAAAAATAACTAATATTAAATTAAATATCAGCTGCGCTAATTTGAAATTACAGAATGTGTGAATAATATATTCACACGGACAACGGATTCGCTAATAATCGAAAAAGCTTTTACCTATCATTAAAGTGCATTTGTAACAGATGTTAACATCGATAGCAAAGAGAGATCGCCACAAACCGAGGAGATAAAAAAAATTATAAGCAATTCCAAGTTGTCCAAAATCAGCTATTACTATTTCAATTAGATGAGTTTTTTAATGTCAAAATTAGAATTGAAACTAAGTTTCCGTGACACTTACGAAATTTGTCCGGTCTTCATTTCAGATTAGTTTCTCCAAGCCTTGTAAATTTCGACCGGACCCGTCTCTATGTTCATGTCTTTATCCTTCAACATCATATCGACAAGGGGGCCAATAATGCTTTGGAGGCTGTTTAACCCAGAGAGCTGACGCGAGAGACTAACGGCCATTTTAAGCACTAACGGCGTAGAGGCGATAATGTCGAAAGGTTTAGTAATTTTGCAGCTGATTTCCTCCTCCAATGTGAAGCGAAACAACTTTAGCAGTAAATACTCATCTCTAGCGTACGCCCCGAAGTTATAAAGACTCAATACTACGTTTTGCAGGAAGAAGTTGGTTTTATTCTGTGGTATGCAGAACAAGAGTTTTGATAAGTACGTCGGATTGGTTTGCAGTTCGTAAAACAAGTGCTGATACCCGTCGAGCAATCTCTTGCACTCTTTGGTGAGCGATTTTAAACCTTTTACAGCCGTCGAGACTGTCATTAGAGATCCTTTTCCTTCGCGATTTTGAAAGACTAGTTTCGTCATGGAGTTGTGTTTGACTAAATTGTTTAACTTTAAGCCGTGGGCGGCCACCTCTTGAAGGGCGATACGGTTTTGCACCAGCAAACCTATTTTCAAATCCATGTCGTCTATTTGCTTGGACAATTCTTGGTTTTTCCTAATCGATTGCACGACTTCAGACTTAAGTGTTTGCAGCTCGATCTCTCTGTCATAATCTTCAGTAGCAAAATCTAGTATGGGAATAAATTTCTTTACAATCTTCAGCGGCGGATTGGGTGAGTGAAATAATGAAACGAACGCCTGCCGAGCTCGACGACCTCGCCAAAGAGCCTGTATTTTGATGATTTTTTGTTCCTGAAATATAAATTTAATACTATTGCATACTGGTACTATATAATTTAAAATCTAAAATATATTAAAAAGAAGATTGTAAAGTGCATTTAGTCTTGGTTGTGCAGAAACAAGAATGACAACTGTAAAATATTTTTATTAATGCTATTTACTGATTTAAAGGCACCCTAGTATGACAAGATATCCATCGAAGATTTTATAAAAAGTACTTGTGATAATGAACAAATAAGTGGTTTAACACACAACTTGCTCTTAGTTTTACCATAGTGGTAATGGCAATCACAACACATTCGAAAACTTAATTTGCTGATTGTAATAAAAAATATAATCAAAAATGAATCTTATTCATCTTTTTGGCCAGTTGATATATTTACGTACCTGTACTTTATACCACACCCAAGGATTACGCTTTCTTTCTTGTTTCAATTGTGCCTCTATGGTTTTCATTTTTATCAGTGTTCCGTACTTTTTTTGAATCAGAATTCGCCGCCACCATGCTTGTATTTTTACAACTGAACCTTCGTTGTGTCTATACAATCGCTCTCTCCTTGTTGCCTGTCGCACTAAAAAGCCCCTACAATGTGCTTGAAATCTTATTATTGTTCTTTCCGACAGCCTTTGCTTTTGCGAATTGAATTCGTGTTTATTTGTCTTCTCAATGATTGCACACACGTCTTTCTTAGTTAAATATCTCGGGTAAGGAGAAAAGTCTTTAGGTGTCGTCCAGCTATAATTGTATGACTCTATGTCAATGTACACTGTATTGCCAGCATCAGTGTGACAAACAATCCAAGGGCAAATGTAGTGGCTCCTCTTCTTCAAAGCTTTGGCAAACATCTGAAAATATGCTTCCAAGCATTCTTCTTCAATATTTTCAGAGACAGAAAGTACTGGATTACATAGAGTATTCCAAAAGTCGTTTATATTGTTTTTAAAAATGGCTATGTTCAACTGAACGATAGCGTCAGTCAATTGTTTAACTTTCAATGATTCAGAATGGACTTCATTAATTGCATGTAAAATATCTTCGTACCATAGATTTTTCGATTCCTTTTGATGTGAACTTTTCTTAAGTGTACGCATGCAAAGAGGATATTCTTCTTTATGCAAAGCAATGGGCAATTTTAAAACCGGATTCTTCAATAAGGTGATCAGTGTCTCTGTATTTTCACAAGAAACTGCCTTGTTTATGTTGTCAATTAACACCAGCACTGAAAAAAAAAAGATTTCAGATAAAACCAAGCCTATGTAAATGGTAGTAGAATATCTTATTTAAATAAAAAATATTCTTACATTCCTCATTATCGTCATCCTTGGTATTCACCATTTCAATGGCGTCTCGGATATCGTCAAGTGTCAGCAAGGGGCATTCAAACTGAGCCTTAAACTTAACTTGCAGTGCAGTCACAAGGGCGGAGAAATACCGACGCCGACAATGAGGACGCAAGCCCTCCAAATGAATCTGGTTTGAATTGAGACAATTCCAAACGGCAGTCTCGTCTCCCATTTCAACAGCACGAGATATGCTCGCGATCGAAGTGAGGTACGACACAGAAGCAGCTATTTCGTTTTCGTTGAGATTCCTTTCCAATTCACATTTCTCCAATCTCATCTCCTCAAACAAGAGGGGCATTGAAAATTTGTCAATTTTCAGATTTAAACCAAGTTTAGGATCTTTCAATGCGACAAATAGATCATCAGGGTTACCTTCGTCCAAAGATTTATTGACAACACCAATTGCGACCTTATGATCTTTGTGTTCTGACGATTTTTTATTTCCTTCATTGACAATGTTTTGGAATATTTTGTGCCAATTCGCTATGCTCTCGACATCGACGTCCTTACTGCAATCTACAATTTCTTTTACTACATCACAATAAAAATCTAAATTGTTATAGTCATAATTGTTTATCTTAACCCAATCTTCTGTAAATGTTTTGTGTATACTATTTATGTCATTATCCTTACATGACGAGCATAATTTTTTCCATAAAAATTTAAAATTAGTCGATGTTATATGCCCCTGAATTTCAACCAGTGTTAATATTTCATCAAATTCATCTGGAATGTAGCTCTCATTTAAAGAATGGTTATGGGCTACTTGCACTTTCTCATGTTTTGCTAACTTTAAAACTTCTTTATATGTATCAATCAGTTGATTCTGTACATATTTTAATTTAAGTGCTGGATTTAATATTGCAGTCGTTATAGATTTTTCAGTGTCTAACAAATTATTAAGTTCAATCACTGTATCATTTAATTTGCTGTTTACATTATTGTTTGATAATATCCCGCCAATTTTTTGGAACATTGGGAGAGGGTGTCTACATTTCTGTAGGTCTTTTGAAACTGAATCCAATTGCTCATCTGAAAAATAAAACCAAGTTAAATAAATATCATTGCAGCAGATAACATAGTAAATGTTATTAACTTCTTTGCACACTAAATATATTATCATCTCTTTAAAAAAAATTGACAGACCTGTGAAGACAGCCTTTCCAAAGACATCATGAATAAGTGGAGCTTTTCCTAATTTAAACAAATGGGAACTAAGTGCATGTATACAATATATAACTCTGGGCATGTTTTTCTTGTCATAAATATCAGTAGTTTCTGGTTGAAAAGTCTGAAATGGTAAATAAATATTATACTATGAAAAACTTTATTTATATCTTATGTTTTTATTAATGTCTTGCCATACATAATAACATTATCAATTGTTGTCATGTTGCAAGTGCAAATGCTTATTAGAAGACCAAATGCTCAATATTCCCATTTCTATGTTTCTGTTTGTTTTCAGTCTAACTATATAACTGATAATGAATATTATTCATATTGCTTGCAAATGAAATAACATAATGTATAATTTGTTTAATTCATTTGTAGTTATTTTATAACTGGACAACTTATTATATAGAAATGTAACATGATTAATCATACCACAGGAAGTTCTGTTTTCTTCAATATTTGTAGAAATTTGTTAATGTTATCAGTATGTTTGAATTGCAATCCCATTATCTGAAATAAAAGCATGAATATTTATTTAACAAAATTATACCCCAAATATTCAACATAACAAAAAATTTCCTATTGTATTTTAATTTATATACAAACAAGCACATTAGATTTGGTCAGTTTCTGAAACATCTAATTGTATTTAAATAGTATAATTTTATAGGGTACAATAAACACTAATGTTGCTTTTATTGCATGAAATATGCATTATTTTAGATAAGTGTAACATGTTCAACCAACAACCCACACAACGCTCTAAGCATGCAATATTTTTTTTTAATTATGACTGATTACATTTTATATACTACGCATACTAAAGGACTATCATACTTTAATATTGGAAGTATATAAG
>DWHO01000812.1:0-17723 GCA_018247575.1 Eurytides lysithous rurik
AATTCCTCTGAGCACTCCCCATTGTATATTCTATAGAATATACACAGAGACGAGATGTCTCTGCGTAGGGCCAAAGAATCAAGCCGATCAGAAAGGACCTATATATGTATATATGATTACCGATTGGCGCAGATGCCAAGGTATTGGCTTCGGCGTCGCAGGTCGTGGGTTCGATTCCCACCCGGGGCAATTATTTGTACGAACTACAGATATTTGTTTCGGATCTCGGTGTTTGTCCGCGTAAAATTGATGTATGTAAAACGCCCTTATAACACAAGATATCTTACAATAGGTCGCCGACGATTCAAGCAGCTATACTCGTACGTTGAATGCGGTCAAATGGAGGAGCTTGTATTGGGCTGCCCCAGCCCATAGATGAGAACAGTAATCCATATGAGGCCGTACTTACGCCTTGTAGAGCTGAAGGCGGTGAGTCGGCTGGAGGTACTGTCTCGATCTGCTGAGGACATCGAGCTATTTCGAAGTTATCTTGGCTTTTCCTTCCAAATGGCCGCGAAACTGAACATCACTCGATATGTCGACGCCAAGAATCCCGATCGACGCTATGGCAATGAGTGCTTTCAAACAGAGGAGACATGACAAACTTGTGTCTTAGTGAGGTTAAAGTGGACGAGGTTAAGTCGACCGCAGTCCGAGATTTTACTTTATAAAGTTTCGACTTCAGATACAAGATTGTTCCAGTACTCGTCGACTTGTTCCTGAGAAATATTTTCTCGGCCGGTATATAAAGCATCACCCGTACTTTCATCTGCATAGCGATAAATGTTACTAATATGCAACAAGTCATTGATATGCAGATAGCGTAGCGCAAATAGCGTAGGGGATAGCACGCAGCCTTGTGGGACACCAGCATTCACGGGTTTAGCATCAGAGCATGCACCGTCAGCAACAACCCTGATGCTCCGATTCGTGAGAAAACTGGTTATCCAATTGCATAATCTTGGAGAAGCGCTCTGTGCCAAACCCGATCGAAAGCTTTCGCTACGTCCAAACTCTAACGCCTCCCTCTTACTTTTAAAATAAAGTAAAAAAGTCTTTATTTCAATGCGGCTATTTGCACTATTTATTTAAAAATTGTTTTCTGCCACATGTGTTGCAAACATTTTCCACGCCGCCTAGTAGCATAAGAGACAAAAAGAAAGGCCGACACACTTCCCACGCCATTGACACGCATCTTGTCATGACCAAGAATCTGAACATTAGACACAATTATTGCACCCTCCAGTTCTGCGACTGCAGGCCTGATTCAACTCGATCGCGTATCTTGCGTTCAAAGGAAAAATAAACTAAGCAATTGAAATTCTATTGTCATAGCTCATCATTCGTATCCGTATCGTGGCAGTGATCTATTACAAAAAATAGATATTTTATATTTTGTGAGTTATTTCACACTTGTGAAACTTTAAGGTTCGTAAACGGGTGATGATTGATCAGATGGTCTTTAGCCAACTGGCATAAAGTTCTTATTGCTTCGGGAACAGTGTCTGTTGAGAGAACAATATACATTTTGTTGGTGTAAGCAGGTGTTTTTCTGCAAATAGCAGTTATTTCCAGTACGCGCTTACACACACTCGTCGATGCCACAAAAGAACAATGAAACTCTACTCGGTGTCGTTCGATACCACCGCTCACCTTTGTGCCTCGTCGCTTCGTGTCGAATGCTCTTGACATATAATCACTTTTCATGACCCCACGTAGCCGAAGACTTGTGGACTATCGCTTTGCCCAATGTCTACGCGGGTAATATTACCCTTTAAACTGGAACACAATAATGCTGACCCATTACTGCCCCCATACTGCCATCCAACTGATGGCAGGCAGTAATGTCACATATAATAATAAGGAAAAATCAATTAAAACTTATACGGGACAAACATTACACAGTTGTTTTTAAACAAAATTCCTTTTTCATTCGGCTAGCAACCTTCAATGCGGAACAACGTTTGGTACGTTTCCTCGCAATCGAATGAATTGTAGATTTTTTATCAACAGATGCTACGAAGGTATAAAAATGAGACTGGCCATTTTTAGTTTTAAGATATATCGTCAATGCGAGCTTCCTAAGAAGGTTTTTGAGGTAATCTTATACCTCAAAAACATTATTTACTATCCCACCATATGGATACCTACTGATGTTACGGAAACGAAGATACATTTAACGATCTTTGTCTATTTGAAATAGTCAATTGAAACGAAATGTAAACGTACATATTATAATTTTTTTATCGGTATTAGGAGTCGTAAGAGGTAAGTGAACGCCGCCGCCCGTGGACATCAGCCACATCAGTGGACTTGCAAATGCGTTGCCGGCCTTTAAGATGGCAGAGTGTCTTCAATCTGAAGTACCGCTGGCGACAACCGATTCCACAGATTGATAGTGTATTTGTCGTATATATGTATATCTTGCTTATTTAGTCATTGTATAAACTGTTCCTAGATATGTATACTCTTTTGAACATTGGAAGGAATTTGATAAAAAAAATCGAATTATAAACTCTTATACATGTGTACCATATTACATATGTGCCAGCACAAACGACCTGCGAAAAGCATCTTCCAATAAAATTGTTGTCGTAAATTATCGATCATTAATTACTACTCATAAAGATTTAGAACAGAATGACACTTCGATTGATTATTAATGAGAATGTATACCTTATTGCGCTAACGCGTCAGTTCTAGCTATCACCCCCCTTACAGCTCTCAGCCCAATGTTATTCGAACGTAAGGGAGAAACCATTCTATTTTGATCTTTACATACACGAGTTTGTAGGTGTGTATTAAGTTTAAATTGTAACCTTTTGCGTAGCAGATACAACCAGATCAAATATGTTTCTAAAACAATCAAGACGTAAGTGTATTTCACCAACATGACGGAAATATTACTTACTTCAAACGTAGATAGATATACATGGTTTCATTTACTTAGATCGAAGTGAATGAGGCAACTCGATTTTAGTTACGAGTCATGCCAATGAATTTGTGAATTTACAAGGAAATAAAGTTAATAATTAGGAAGCAGTTCTGCATGGCGACCTGCCATGCATGCGCCACGCGCGACTAGCTATGGGGCTCGTTTTGTGTAACAAGCAGCAGAAGTGTAGAAGAGGCACATGTAATGGGGCGAACACTGTGCAAGTGTGATGCGTTTGCTGCTCGCACAAATGTGGAGCTGCGTATGAGCCGAAAGGTAGCATTGTGTGCATTAAAGTTCAGCAAATAACGTAGTTATAAATAAATACATAACCCAAAGTGATAGTGAAATTATTTTATTTACGGTGGTAGAGCTACGCAACTGTTCCCGCTGCTTGATCGGCTGGCTCGAACCGGATCAGTACCACGATCTCGCAGAAAATCGGCGTAAAGTGGAAGTATTTTTGCTTCCGCGTTTCGTCCTATGAGTGAGGTGGCCGGTGGCCCATACCCCTCCATCTCCTCCCTCCTACACCCTTTTCCCCCCCACCATGCCCTCCCCTCTTTTCCCTCCACCCACACAATCCTCTCACTCCCCCTCTTCCAAGAACTCCTCCACTCAAAGGTTGACAACGCATTCGTAAGTTCTGTTGCAAATGTCCATGGGCGGCGGTGATCGTTTACTATCAGGTGAGCCGCTTGCTCGTTTGTCAGCCTAAACCATTTTAAAAAGATGACCTAGCTAGCTTTATCAATGTAATTCCACTAAATAAATTCTTAA
The DNA here is from genome assembly GCA_018247575.1 of Eurytides lysithous rurik. Lineage (NCBI taxonomy): Eukaryota > Metazoa > Arthropoda > Insecta > Lepidoptera > Papilionidae > Eurytides > Eurytides lysithous. The sequence goes on from DWHO01000812.1 coordinate 3,716, forward strand.
AAGATATAATTTTATTGATTTCTGCGTACTATAATATCATAGTATCATCATTGAAAAAATGCGTTTCTTTAGGAGTTTTCTTTTATGGTACTTGTATGTATATTTTATCATGCCAACCTCTTCTCTAGTTCTCAACGTTGTCTATGTAAAATTTCATCTGTTGATTGTAATATTTGGGTCTCAGATTTTCGACATTGTAACTAGATTAGAGATAGATTATTAACAGGTATTTATTTATCGCACTTATTATGAAAATTATAATGATACACGTTTATGTATAACGAGAGGAGACCGATCGATGCATTAAAAATTAATAGAAACACTTTTTAGACTTGTGTGTGCATTTAATGACTTATTAAGTGAAATGACGAGTCAAGCGAAGTGAATGTCCGATGGTATGCGATACGATTGACCATAACAGCAAACTATAGGGCAGTATAATAATAATAATAATAATAATAGTTTATTATTATAATAATAAAAACATCATTAACCGTGCACGCTGCAGATCAGACAAAGAAAGTATATCTTTATAGCGAGTAATTACATGGCATAAACATTTGCAGGGGGAAGAGGCTTACGTTTACTCTTAGTCTAGGAGATCTGGATCAGTTGATTTGTTTAAATTAAATATATATATCAAGGGACATCTACATGTTTCGCTTATGATGTGGGATAGATATTATTGTAAGGCTTAACATACTGTAACGACATTTTAAAAGAGCAACTGTTGAGTTTCTCGCCGGCTCTTCTCAGCAGAACTGCATTCCGAGCCGATGGTAGTTCTCACGAACTGAGATGTAAAAGTAACGAGTCACAAGTGCTTGTTAAGGCTATTTGAATAAAAATATTTTGATTTGATTTGATTTGCTCTCACACAGGCCTACTTTGCTAACTAGACGACCGATATTTGTATTTGTAGTAAGATAGTTAATAACTATTGTTAATCGCACAAATATTTTTTCTTAGGAGGGAATCGAATCTACAACCTTCGGCTTTGCATTCAGGAGCGCTAACTATTGTACCAACGGGCCAATTGTCAAAAATAACACTAGAAAGTAATACTTTTGAATAACATAGTAAATGGCATTGAGGGTTACTTAAAAGATAATGTGTTGTAAAATTTGTTGCTGATACAATTCTGACTGGTAATTAAGTGTCTTGTTAACGATTCGTGTTTACTTATCGCTTAAAACCGGGAGTATAAACTTTACCCACTTCTACAAGCCGTTGCTATAGTATCAGCTAACAAGCGTTCTAATTATTTTTAGGTCTAAATTCTAAAATGTTTTTTCAAATTATTTCTTATTTAGTCCAATACAATTCGAAATAAACATTTTCAAGAGAAGCCAAGTCTCATACAGTTGTTATAAAATATCCAGACAAATATATATTATATATTTATTTTGGTCTATATATAAAATATATATAAAAGATTTAGTCGATTTATAATTTTTTCTTTTTTCTTTTTTTATATAAGGATTATTCCGTTTAATACTTCACTTTATATTTATTTGTTTATTTTTCTAGTAGAGTATTAGGTCGTGTTAATTTTTATTTGTTGTAATTTTACATGCTGTATTCACATCTAGTAGACTTAAGTTAAATCTTAATTTCTCAGTGTATGTTATTACTGTTGTCTGTTTTGTGAAACATATTGTTTGTTTATGTCAGAGAGTTTAAAATTTTGTTTATACATTACATGATTTTAAATGCAGAGAGCTATGTAAAACTTTCTTATCTTATACGTAATCGCCATAATATATTTTTAACAAAATTATTTGCTGAGAATGCAGTATATTTTAATCTTTAAAAGTTAACGATACCTAATCTAAAAAAAGTTCTCAAAGGTGTTCACTTATCGATTAAGTTGGTTTTATTACACGGAAATGTCACTAATAAAATTGTTCGAAAGCGTATTATTCGTTGGTACTACTAGTTTCTTTACCTTAACGTTTAGTTCAGTGTAAAATGGAGACGGCCCAATATGCACTGATCGTGTTCTGTGTGATATTTGTTATACCCAATGTCCTTGGGCAAGAGTCGTCAGTCGCCAATCAATTTTTACCGGAGAACGGGAGATTGAATTTCCCCCAGCTTGCCGACAAATACGGGTACACCGCTGAGCAGTATAACGCTACCACCGAAGATGGGTACATCCTCAGCATATTCCGCATACCGGGGAAAAGAGTGGAACGGCCGCTTCTTGTTGTACACGGTATTTTGGATACCTCCGACACCTGGCTCTTGAGAGGACATTCGTCGTTGGCTGTGAGCTTGGCCGCGTTGGACTACGACTTGTGGTTCCTCAACATCAGAGGTAATAGATACTCGCGTCAGCACATTCGCTTCAACCCTGACCACGATGCGGAGTTCTGGAACTACTCCTTCCACGAGCACGGTTATCATGATCTCGCTACGGCTGTCGATTTGGTCCTCAATAAGACGGGCGCCGAGAAGCTGTCCGCCATTGCCCATTCGCAGGGCAATACCATGTTCTACGTACTGACGTCAACGAGGCCCGAGTATAATTCAAAGGTGCACTTAATGATTGCCCTGGCGCCTGTAAGCTTCTTACAAAACGCCAAGTCACCTCTATCGACATTGATAAGCGTATCGCCGTTTATTTATCGAACCTTCCTAGCGCTGGGAGTGACGGAAGTGTTCGGCGAAACCTCGACGCTGAACACGATTCTGAAGTTGTTCTGCCCCCTTCCGATAATTGGTTACGCTGTGTGCGCCGAGGGTTTCGTTTTCCCGTTGTCCGGCAAAGACCCGGAAGAGCTGGAGGCGTCATTTACCCGTATTGCGATCGGGCATTTCCCGGCGGGTACATCTGCAAAAAACTTATATCATTTCGGCCAGGTTGGGATGAGGAAAAAATTCGCCCAGTTCGACTACGGCATCCGCAAAAACCTTTTAACATATAAATCCGCGAAACCGCCAGAGTACGATTTGAAGAAAGTCAATATTAAGGTTGCATTATTCGTTGCTAAAAACGACGTGATCTCGACAATTCCGGATGTCGCCATTTTGAAGAACCAACTACCTAATGTTGTCGAATATTTCGTTAATGAACGTAACGAATATAATCACATTGACTATATGTGGGCAAGGAGCAACAAGAAATTATTGTATCCGCGATTACAGAAAGTTTTAGATGGATACCCGTAAGTTCGAAACATAAACAGATATTTAATTATTAAGAAAGTGAATAATAAAAATGATTCACTATGAACCCAAAATCATATTTATTTTTGACAATTGGCGTTTTACTGAATTACTTTTAAATTCAGTTTCCTTTTTAATTTATAAAAGACATAAGGATAACAAGAAATACGAATTAACGTAACATTTAGAGTTGAAAACAAGGAAGAAATTACATTTTTGAGCTTCATTGTTTATGCACATTCCTTTATTCCCGAGATTGGAGGAAATGTAAATCAAAGTCAACATAAACGTTGCAGAATTACGATCGTTTACGCATTCCCATATTAATATAACAATTATTTGTCTAAAGATAAAGGTTGAAATTCATAAGTTTTGAAGATGTGACCTTCAAATTTATATGAAGATTACCGTATTGAATCAGAATATGTATAACCTATTAATTCAAAATATTATAGATGCGATTTAATTTATTTATAAGCTTGATTGTCTTTGCACAGGGACTAGTTTTTCGCAGGAATAATTAATTTTACTTTGAAAAAAACACGATCAGGGCCGCTGTAAAAGCTAGTCTAACATAAAAATTGGCAATCTAGCCAATTAGCTGCGTAGGTAAAAGTTTAATGTTTACAAATCAGTGTGTATGTATGTATGTTATTGGACGTCGGTGGACGGGGATTGATGAATGCACAAATGAAACCGTTCCAATTAAGTGTGGGGCCGGAGCGTCCCCGCTAATTGGAGCCGATAACAGGGTTTGATGCATTTGTTCGCGTTTTATTTTCGCGGGGCGCGTCCGGAGATTCGACTGGAATTGAATTGTTAAATCCGCCGCGACGGTCCGTTGTCGCAGCGGCGATGTTTCGAGTGGCTATATTGTGAGTTTTGCCATCGGGCGAAAGCTCCGGTCAGTCCTATCGGAGCTTTGTTCCTGGAGTGACTTTATAGATGGAAATCAGTTTTTATTTTAGGAGATCAGCAGAGACAGAGAGAGAGAGAGAGAGAGAGAGAGACAAGCAGGTAGTGCTTCTAATGGTTACCAACACGCCTAACCATAACAACACAGAAACTGCGCTGCACTTGTCATTGCTAGCGCCATTACTAGTTATAGAGATATAGATCCCAAATCGTCATTAAGGATGTTGTATCTCTATCCCCAGTAATGACGATAGCAATATTGCCCTTCGAACCGGAACATGGTAGTGCTCACACATCATTGTCTGGTGATTAACTGACATTGCAGTGGTCCACACTTAAGTCGTCGTTACAGTCTTGACGGACTCTGCACTTACTTTAGCCCTGACTATTATATTAAGTTTCGTCTTGATACCGAATCCGTGCAAGAATTAAAAAATACAGTGTTTAAGGATTGTCGGCGAAAAGATAACGAAGTTTTGGTACAAGGATCGTTCCACGATACCCGTCGACTGTTCGAATAATCGGAGATGAACGCCTCAGTATAGGAGCATGTACGCAGTGAGGTTTAGCTATGTTCACAGACAAGGCTGAATTACAAAGTTCTTCACGGTGTAGAGCTATGCAGCTGCTCCCGCTGCTGAATGGGCCGGCTTGGACCGGATTAGTACCACGACCGGACAGAAAATCGGCATAAAGTGGAAGTGTTTTTGCTTCCACTTTTCGTCCGGTGAGTGAGGTGACCGGTGGCCCATCCCCTCCCTCCGATTCCTCCCCCTCTCAGTCCCCTTCCTACCTCCTCCTTCGTCCCCCAACCCTTCTGCTTTCTCTCTCCTCCTCCCTACTTCATATCCTTCTTTTAAAAATTACTCCCTCGCCTCTAATTTGTAACACTGCCAATATCCATGGGCGGTGGTGATCACTTACTATAAGGTGAGTCGCTTGCTCGTTTGTCAGACTACTCCATAAAAAAAAAAAGTTCTGTATTCTGACTCTGCCTAAGTGAATATAATATGTACAATACAACGATCGTCTTAGTCAAAGTTTACTTATGCTGTAAGCATTAGAAATGAGGCAAACCTATTCATTTGGATACGTAGAATGTCAGGAACAAAGGGTGAGAGGTTCAAGGGGCATGCCGTCCATCTCATTTGTCTGTCTAGTCACCCGATAGTTGAAGGGAAGATAGGAAATAAAGACCTGCATACAAATGTGTTTGAAGTAACATGAAAAATAGCCTATCTATGTATTTCTGTCTTCTTTATCTACGATCTAGAAAGTTAGCTTTGAGCTTTCCTTTGAACTGTTGTGAATCTGAGATGTTTGAAATTTATTTACTTGTTATCTAAATGCATTCTTAGATTGTTTAAACTTGAACAAATGCAAATTACCACGAAATATTTTTTTTTAATATAGGGGACAGGTCACGGGTTTGAGACACGTGGAATTATATTACGAAGTTTAAAAAAAAAAATGTTTTCTGCAGAAAATAGATAATAATAGAAAGTTATATTCCCGGGCGGACTTCACGAAACTGAAATTATGGACGTAGCACGAAGTACACACCTACATTAAGACTGACAATGAATGTAGCACACAAATTTTAGCCCCGCATTGGGATCGAACCCACAACATAACATGACAGAACAAAACCTAATAGAAGTTACGGTGGCCACATTCCCATTCTTACAGTCAGTCTTCGACGAGTTCTTGTTTCTCGAATTTATTACATGCTAAAATTAATTTGTTTGGATACAAGTTTGATTATCTATCCAGTGTGAAATCATTTTGATCACACTCAAAAATTCGCTTAGCCACCGGTTTACCATTTATTGTATCGTATGCTAGTTTAATTTTTTTCATACAATTTTTATCTTACGAAGTCTTAAAGTACTATCCCTATCTAACGTATCCTACTTAACATTTAGGCCTATTTTGCGCCAAATTCCGCTTATGAGGGTTGCATGTTACGTAACGCTTCACATTGTACTTTTTGTCCTTTTTTTTTGTGAGTATATAAATGGCAACCCTGAATAAGGCTTATTCCCGCCGTGATATCGGGCCACGCCACCTCGTGTTTTGTTGCGCCGGTCGTTTGGAATGACGCCAATTAAGGCAAGGTGAAAGTGAGTAGCGGATAGCGGTCACGATACGCTCGAAAAGGGTTAGTTTCTAATGAAGACCGCGATGCGGACGCATGTGGAAACTAAAATTTAAAACTACGTCATAGTATATTTAGATTTTTTTATCGAGCAGGCTGACGAACGATCAAGCGGCTCGCCTGACGGTAAGCTATCACGGTAATTTACAATATTACAATTGCAACATTACAGAAAGTGCAAATGCGTGGCAAGCCTTTTTAGGGGGTAAATTTTTGAAAGATAGGTAGGAGGAGGAGTCAGGGGAAGTGGATCACTCTTCTCCCTACCTCTAAGTTCAAGATGCTGGATGGGGAGGGAAGAAAGGAGGGGGTGAACTCAGAGGTAGGGAGGGGATCTCATAGAGGGAAGAAGGGACGGGAGGCGGATGAGCCATTGGCCACCTCACTCACCGGACGAAACGCGGTAGCAAAAACATCCACTTAAGGCCTATTTTCTGTAAGTTCGTGGTACTTATCTCGTTCGAGCCGTTGGGTCCATTGGGCAGCGGGAGCAGTTGCGTGGCTCTTAAATTATATCAATATGAAGGTCTTTTTTATTCTGTTGTTCCGGATCTGGGCATTCGTCCGTGTGAACTTTAGGTGTGTAAACTTCTATTATAACACAAGGTATTTCTATTTTAAAATAGGGCCAAATTTTTTATAACGCAAATCAAAGCAAATCAAAGACTGGGAGTTGCTAGAAGTTCATAGATATTGTTTCATAAATGACTTGTCTATATAAGTATGTATATCAGTTGTCTGATAACCATAGTACAGGCTCTGCCTAGTTTGGGTCAGATGGCAATGTGGGAGATGTCCCGTGTGATTATGATTATAGTTTTTTAGTAGAGGTGAAGAACATAATGCATTATTATTAAAATTAAAGAAATCAAACAACAAAATCGATAAAAATAAAAATAAACATAAAGAGTAAAGTTTAATGACACGCTTGTAGCACATTAAAGAAGACTATTAAGCTTATTTTAAAGGTGATTATGAAATTCAATTTGTGTTTGCATTTTAATAACATTAGCAGTTTCGCTCTCCACGTGATGCGAGAAATAACAATTTGTATATGCATTCGCGTCTGAATTCTGTACGTGAGTAAACATTTCAACTGAAATTAGAAATGATAACGTAAGAAGCTGATAAAAGAATGCACGAATCCTTTTCGTTACGTTGAAGATTAAAACAGGCCGAGGGTCGGGTTAGTTAACCAAGGACGGTAATTTGCTCAGACTTAATATGAAGGATATTTGCAGACTAACGAGTTTTCTTTTAGTGTTTTTAACACTAAGAACTTTAGGGCTATATATGTGTTTGTACATATCGTGGACTTTATCCACTTTAAATTATTGAAATTAAAATTTAAACAAAAGAATTTAACGTGTGTAGATTAAGTTTTGAAAACGATTCAGTATTTTAACACAAACTTCGCAAACTGAGTGATTGATGTTTGGCAAAAAAGAAGTAAATAAATAAAGCAGCTGTGGTCGAATATAAATCTTATGTAAAAAGAGATTATCATCGATGGAGCATTACGCTGTATAACGCGGTGCAAATTATTCGTTAGCATTTGCTAAAGCTAACGTTTATAATATACGTAGTAATAGATATTAAATTGGACGAGTCGGAGATATTTTTAATCGTTTCACACAACGACTTTTTAAAGCTAGTAGAGGTGAGCGTTTCAATCGTTAAACTATTACAGAGAACAGTTTTCTATTCCGCATATTAACCGTTTATTTAGTTTGTGTTTCTATAGCTGTCAGCTATAAGTGATATGCTTACCTATAACACACAACAATACAGCGTCTCAAAGTCTTTCAAACAACACTATTTTAAGATGCTTACAAATAACTTCTTGATGCTAGAATAACTTGGAGTGCAGCCCTAGGCGGACTCTTAATTCTCATCTTTATTGCCATTGAATCTAGTGTCATTTTAGAATATAAACGTTCGTTTTAGACTAACATTTATAACCGGCTGCAACAACAACAGGTTTGCGTTCGAATTGCGTACGAAAACAGAATATTCGTCATAGTTCTTAAGAAAACAGTTACATTTCGTCTTCGAAAAAAACGGAACTTTAAACTAGGGTTTTGTATATGCTTTATATTAATGAATGCACGCTTACGCTCTAGTTTTGCACCGTGCGTCGCGCACACGCAAGACTGTCACTGCTTTATGGGCGAGAAAGCTTCAGGTGGCGGGTTAAAGTGTGTCTTGCCGTTGGTTACAAACATTATCAAGGTGCGATAGCATCGCCGGCGAAAGTGAAATGTCAACGAAAGACAATGGTTCAATAACGCGAGGCGATGTTATTTCTTATATACATGTGGATATCGAATTTCTTGGAAATATGTCTTCTTTCGAAGTCGTCCGGGTCAAATTAGTTAGAAAGCACACATGTTCTAGAACATTGAAGCTTTTGAAACGGATGAGGGTTTATCTGCAGCTGTATTGGTCTATTACCCGAGTGACATAGTGGGGCGAGTTCGATGTCTCTATCCGGTACTTGCACTGCGAGATATTCTTGTTCTTTTCCACGGAGAAATATCTACGCATACCCAGGGTGGGTACAGAGGCAAATATAGGTTAAAACAAAGCAACTTATCCATACTCAATCACGCTGTCTCGGGTAAAGATGCTCAATTGACTCTTGAAGTTGAATTGCGGGCTTTTTGCGCAGGTTTACTAGATTTTGCACATTTTCTTTTAGTCTTCTGACTGGAGATCAAAGGAGCTAGAAAAGTATATGGTAATAAACAATAAAGACGTCCTTGGAACGCGTGTGTATAAAGTATATGCAGGTCCGTTTTAACTTCCGCGTATTATCGCCCAAGACAAGAATCCGTTAGGGAATAATTTCGATATGCAGCAGCATTTAGGAGTACATGAGATCCAGAATTGTCTTTTAAATGTTATATGCCATTCACTATCTTTCACACGAATTGAAGAAGTGAATCTTTGGTCTCAACGCCAAACATTTCCATAGCTTATTTGACATAATCTCTTTGCATTTATTCTAGAAAGTATTATTATAGAAGTCAGGGTTTCACTCGTTCAGCGTGGATATAACCGTGTTGGTTACAGTGTGAAAGAAAACGTAAGTGGGTTGTTATGTCAATATCTCGTTACCTCGACTGAACCTTTGATGGCTTTGACTCCTTTACAAAAGCATCTGTAGTTTTTTTATAAATAAAGTGTACTTATGGCTCAACTTCTAACCTATTCCGTTTACGTTCTTTAATGTCAGTTTATAGTCTTTATAAGTCTTTTTATGAACAACGTGGATGCTGATGGGACATGATAGTTTTGAATGACAGATTGTGGTAAATGAGATGGAAGTCTCTGATGTTATGTAATTACCTTTATATATAAACGGTGGGCTGAGTAACCATTCATTGAGGTGGTCTAGGTCGTTTCACAAACAAAAGGTAAAAGTATAAAAAATAATATTGCTTCTCTGGACTATTATATAGTTGTCGCAAGTCGTCTATTTTGTTTTTGTTTACCGTTCGAAAGGCTTGCTTTAAATTTTACATACGACAAAATTGATTTAAAATTTCGGTGTTGTTTCAATAAAACTATAAATTTGTAAGAGTTGTTAGATTACGCTTATTATAAAAACGTACATACCATGCTCCAATACTCTCTGTATAATTGATGATGGGCTGCGTAATGTATATACGCTGTTACTTTCTAGTTTATTCTGTGCGCCCATAACTACTTCCTAACGGACCTGAGATTTGCTTTCAATTTGAGAACGAACGTGCAAAAGCAACCAACGGTGCCAAATATAATGGCATACCACAAGGTCAAGGCAATAATTTTTTACTTCTTTTTAGTCTTTCTTTGGTTCATTAGGACCGACTTTGTTATCACACGCTGTCGATGAAGCATCTGTACAAGCGCTGCAGGGCGAGGGTGAGAGGTGGAGGGTGCGCGGGAGTATAGTAGTAGCTGAGAAAGACCTCGTGAGCCACGCCCTTAAAAGTCGAAGAGCGCTAACTAGATTATTCAATTGGTGCCCAATCCACGGTTCCCGCAGCGGAGTTCCCATCGCCATCGCCGCCAAGTTAATTATTAAAGTATTAAGTTCAACTCTTAATTATCGGCGGCGGCCGAGTGGGCCGTGCCGTGAATTTGTTTTCGCGAAATAACAGCCGGCGCTGGCGTGCGGCCAGCCCACCTCGTTGTGCAGTCGTTGCACATTGGGATAATTTTGCTCATTACTCACTGTAGGCACGCGGATTGTTAATACGTTACGTGGTCTTTAGCGTATGAGAGTACCGGTTCAGAGTACCAATTAGGTGTGTCTGCGACGGTCAAGAAAGTTGGAACTTTGACGTCGGATCTGATGTTAAGTGATGTTACACGCATAAATATAACGATAGTTGTTTTCAACTGTCTAAAGACTTTCAAGCTGTCTGCGGCACTGATTACCCAGATATGGTCTATACTCAGTTATTACCTTACACAGCCTTGCCGTACATCAGACACAGTAATGGTTTAAAGTAGAATAATATATACTCACACACACACACACATATATATATAATTCTTTATTTATTATAATTATTCTGATCTCAAATCAAAGAGTTGAGATGTGAGAGTAGTTAAACAGAAAGTTTTAAGGGTCAAGGCGCATTTCATCATATTTATAAATAGATGGTCTGGCTGATAGTTGGTTGACAGTGCATGTCATTATAATATATGCAAATTATATGCTATATTTTGTTATTATACATAATATATTTTATAATTAAATTACTGTTATAAATGGTTAAAGCAAGAAAGCGTTATATCTATTAAAATCGATAATTTGATTACATATATGTATTAAATCGGATCATCTATGTACCTATTTCCTTGACTAGATGCAATTTTAAAGAAAAAAACCGGTGTCAAAAATCAAAATGTTTCAAGAATAAAATCGAAGCATTAGCCTAACACTGTTTGGATAACATTCCAAAGAGAAACGATTTACGTTCATTCAGGCAGTCAAACGTGATAACAAAACAAAGACAAATAAAAAATACAAATGTGTGGAATAAAATTTCGTCGACATAAACAAAAAAAGCGCGAAAGGGAAATTTAAATCATTCCGCGGTATTACTGTTTAACAACTGTCTTGTGCAGTAACGAGTGAAACGGAACGGATGGTCAAAGGGAATTTAAAATATATTCCGATGGAAGAATTTGTTCGCTTTGCCTTGTTTAACGTTGGGAATACTTCGCCCAATACTTTTTTTTTATTTCCACGTATTTATTAAATTTTCATCACGCTACATACGCTTTATACACATCAACAGTTTGACTTGTTCGTAGACCGGAGTGTACAGTTATATTGTCAAAAGTCAAACAGTTATCAAAATTAATGTAATACATTGTACGACGAATACAATTTACCCACCAATTTACCTCTAGTCAATAGTATTTTACATTTACCTGCTTCAGGAAGAACTGTGAAGAAATACAGCGAAAATTAATAAAATTTTTAAAGTGCATATCAATACATACAGTGGCAGTACTACCACACAAGCCCAAAAGCCCGGCTTGCCCTATTAAGGAGTAAAATTTACAAATCTTAATTAGCATATAATTCCCGCAACGCTCAAATTTAAAAATTAACTCTTCGAAGGGAAATAAATTCAACGGGACGGGTTGGGCCACCGGCCGCCTCACTTACCAGAGGAAACGCGAAAGCAAAAACACTTCCACTTTACTCCGATTTTCTGTGAGGTCGTGGTACTTATCCGGTTCGAGCCGGCCCATTCGCCACCGTTAAGACGCATTCTTGAAAGCCAATAATGTATCATCACTAAAAACATTTAAGGAGCGCAAGCTTATCTTAACCATGTTATAAATAAGTCAATGTGTTTGTTAACTTGTACCTATATATTTACTGAACCATTGCAAAACGTCTCTTAGAAATGTCGAAATCTATGAAGTGACAATTTAGTTGAAGACTGCACAGGTCTCTTCTCTTTCTCTTGGTTATGGGATCAAGTTATCAGTGTTAACTCGTAAAGACAAAAGCGAAAGTACGGTAATGATATCCCACATCGACAGTTTCATGCTTTATTAACAACGTGTAGTTTTCAATCCATCAAAACGTACCCCGTTTATATTTCGCTTCTTACAAGCAACGGTTGTATATCGGTCCGTATAAATCGTTGAATCCACTCAGATTGATCAAGTCAACCGAAAGCGATCCGTGATAAATCACCCCCCGAACTTCTATATAGTTATCGAAGATGTGGGAATATTCCACAAGTTCCGCTCTGTACTAATATCTAAATCTGGACCATTAAATAAATTGGAGAGTGCACTTCATGAGATGGGTAGCGTATAGAGTTTGGCTTTAAATGTCCTCTAATAGAAATAATAAATTTTCTCCTCCGGACATTAAAAGAATCTGTAATTCACCTTGATATATTCTGTTTGTTGGATACGTGGTCAAAAGCGTTTTCGTTTAATTGGATTCTTCCCTTTAGAATTCAGATAATAGCGGAGCTTTGTTATAGAAAGTATTATGGAAAATTAAATTATTGTGCATGTTTTCAATTGATCGATTCTATGCTAATGTAGTATATAATAGTAATGTAATGTTTTCACAGTAATGCTTATGATAATTTTTATGAATGATTACTACTACCAAAATATATTAGTAGGAAAATAACTCGAATATTTTTATGTTCATTATTAAATGCTATTATATATGATAAATGGTAAACTGTAACTTTTGCATTGTCTTTATATTTTATTTTTTGTATTGTAACAATGGACTCGTACTATTTTTTGAGCTAATGTTTTCATACACAGAGTATAGAAAAGTACTTTCAAACATTGTAACTAATAAAAATCATCGACATCTATGTAAGAAATAAACAATTAAATAAAGCGTCTTTTAAATTAAAGTAAAAAAAGGGGGAGCGGTTGTTTATACGATTCCCACTACAATATTAAATTAAAATTTTGACACAACGAACGTATCCTAATGGGTGACTCCGCAGGACGTGGGGTCTATCCAATTCGTGGAAGCATTTCCACGGATTAGGCATTCCGATGAAGCTTTGAAGAGTCGCATACGCTAAAAGCGTCAACGTTAGTTAACATAAGATAAGAAAAGACTGCAATACGATTTATATAAAGTGTGTTTAATTACACAGATATTTTATTTTTATTAAACACTTAAACACTTAAACTAAAACACTTAAACGGAGAGTGTACGGAACTAAAAAATACACATAAAGCAGCCGGTGCAAAATAAAAATCGCGTGATTCACGATTTTTGTCAACCTGCTTCAATAAAACCGAATTTAAAAAGTTGATACCACACTGAGACGTATACATTGGTAGTCTACAACGGGATGTATTTTGTTCCCTTTATGTTATTAACGTCTCGAGCGGGGCTTGGATGTGTCGTAAAAGTCTAATTCACTCACGGGATACTTTACGTCCGGTATTAACCTGTGGTACGGCATTAGAGCTGAGAGGGTTCACACTGCAAATAACGAATATATAAATGTAGAATTCAAATGTTGAAGTTTTTTTTTTTGCGGAGTAGGCTGACAAACGAGCATTTGGCTCACCTGGTGGTAAGTGATCACCACCGCCCAAGGACATTTGACACATTATAAATTTTGCAAATGCGTTGCCAACCTTTAAGGAAGGTGGGTGGAATTTTTGAAAGAAGGAGGGAAGATGAGTGATGGGGAGGGAGGAGGAGAGAGGGAGCGGAAGGGAAAAGAGAGGGAGTGGAGGCAGAGGTAGAGA
>DWHO01000813.1:0-17716 GCA_018247575.1 Eurytides lysithous rurik
CGACCTACGACACCGAAGCCAATAGCTTAGCAACTGCGCCAAACGGTCATCAAATCATAACTACCTAAGAATTATGAGATATGTTAACATATATATATATTTTTTTTTTTAACTAACCTGAATTGCTTACTATTCCACACCATCTCTTTAGGAATTTGCTTGCCAAGTGGGCCACTCTGCGGCAATTTAGGTCCTCCCCATTCTCCGATGTCCTCAGGCCAGCCGCCACCAGGACCGGATGGTTTAGGTTTTGGCGTGGGCCAAAGTCCGGGACCTGATGCATCAGGCCATCCAGCCACTTCGCGATCGGGCCAACCTGGTGTATGCGGTTCTTCCCAGGAACCGTTTCTCTGCGAATGTGCACCCCATACTGCATCAGGTTTCGTAGGGGTCGGTGGGATCCTCTGGGGTGCGGGTGGACCCTGAGGGGCGCCTCGACCGGCCATACCCGCTATACTACCCCGTTGCGCCCAGAGCGAAGTACCATCGTCGAATCCACGACGCGCAGCCGGCGGCGATGGTTCCTCCCATCCAGATGACTTCATCGGATCTTTAGGTCCCTTTACAAATAGTTGATGATAAGCAAAGATTTTAAACACGCTGACTACGGTAATTTCTCATTATCCTTAGATCAAATTAGTTTTTTGGATAAAAATTTCATTTAATATATAATTTTTATTCTTAACAAATTACTTAAAATAATATATACAAATTTAACCTATATTTAAATATTTATCTAAAAATGTAAAGAATATTTATTGGGGAAGAAAAGTACATAAATATGTAAAGGTTTTTACTGGATTTACCTGTGCACCCCATTGATTAACTCCACCAGATGGCATCATTTTATTGGGTCCACCTGTATGTTGATGATGCTGACTCCACATATCACCGTTAAGTCGACCTGATATTCCTCCTCGGAGGTCATGTCTCGGGTCAGAGGGCTGCTGGCGAGGATCTTGCGAACGGTGTGGATCCAACCTTGGGTCAGCCGTTCTGTGAGGCTCTCCCCATGCGTTCCAATCGTCCTTCTTAGGCACACCCCACTGCTGGGTATGTTGAGGGGGTCCAGCTGGCCATTGATGTGGCGGAGGTGGTCCCGTCCAAACATTCGCAGAATCTGCGGCATCGTCATCCTCACCCCAAGTTCCGCCGATGTTTGTAGTAGGCGTATGTCCCCATGGGGTCTTGGCAGCCGGTTGTGGCGGTGGTTGTCCACCGTTTCTCAAATTTGCCTCCCATAGATCAGTTCCGAGAAATGCACCATTATTAAGATTGGGTTTCCAAGCAGGAGGCCCACCAGCTGAAGGTTCGACTTTAGAACCTGGCTCAGGGGATCCAGGCACATCCCAATTTGTATCTTGGTTCACATGTTGCTAAAATAGAATATAAAGTAATATATGGGATTTATAAGAATAATAATTTCTTTGTAAGAATCAAAAAATTAAATAAAATATACATACACCGCCCCATCCATCTTGACTGAATAAAGCCTCTCTCATAGAGTTAAGTTGTTCTATTTTAGCAGATGATGTGTTGGCAATATTGCCATTACTGCCGTTTGTTGCTGTAGGCCCATTTGAATTTGCTGTTGGGTTCACAGGATTGTTGCCTCCATTATTTGAATTCCCAGCATTATTGGTACCTTAAATATTTATTTATGTTAATTGATGTCAGAACCTTTGTTTCATTTGTTATCAATGATACAAGAAATATAATATACCATTGCTTGCAGGTGCTCCATTGTTGTTGGGCGGCGCATTTGACATATTTGGAGGTGAACTCTGCCAGCTCTGAGCAGCAGCCACACTTGTTGGTGGTAATTGATTACCACTGCCCTTATTGCTATTCACTATCAAAGTGAAAAAATACAGTATAAATATGTGTTTACATAAATATAGAAATCACTAAAAACAATTTAAAGGTTAATTTCCAATGTAGTAGTAGTTCACATAATAATAAAAAGCATGCTAAAAACTCACTATCTGCCTGTGAAGTAGGCGGTCGTTGCGCCGTATTGTTCCATTGCTGAGTATTGTTTGTCCCATTATTAGTTTGGCCACTGGAATTACCACCCCAATTGCCAGCTGAAGGTGGGGCACAAAGTTCTAACATGGTTATTAATATCTGATTAATGATACAGAGAAATTAAATTTATACATGAGTAGCTAACACAAATCAGTTCAGAAATTTCTCATTCCCCTCTCTTTAACAACTTTGATTAGTAGCTATTAACAAGTTTTATTGTTAGCCATAAAAAAAGTATTAGAAAAAAAAATGTTCAGAACAAGCAAAACAAATTTATCTATAACTTCCCTAATGTTTGAATATTATTGTAAAAGCAATATTCATTGCCTTAAAAACACAAAAGAACAAAAGTATGTGAAAAAATGTCAAACATACCATTATTAGAAGTTGGTGGGCTGCCCCACCCAGTGGCGGCATTTAAAGAGCTTTCACCACCACCACGAAGCCGGAGACGAAGAGGGACCCCCCACGAATCAACCTCTGCACATCTCCTCTTCAGATCAGTTATTATTTTGGACTCACTCATTACAAGTTCCATCATAGCATCAAATGTGAGATCACCGTTTGCAAAAGTTTTTACAGCTCGTTTCGAAGTAGATTCATGATCATCATCATCAAATGCCTTATTGTCATGGTCCATTTCAAAAGACTTGTGTTCACAAGTAAACATTCGAGTTTTCGTTTTGCATATCATATCACGAACAGACTTCTCGTTAAGTAGTTGCGTCTTATCAATGCAAGGCTCATGTATAATACAAACTGAGGATTTAAAAGCGTAATCAGACTTGTTCATATATTCTGGCGCTCCCAACGCCATCTTATACTTTAAGTTAAAGCTACTGAAATATGGGTCACTGTATGAGATACCCTGGACTGTTATGGCGTTATTTGTTAAAGGAATGCAGTAGTTAGGCGTATCGCCAATCATTTGGTTTTGTTGGATACTATCAACAAACTCTACATTATAAATATTATTATCTACCATTTTTACACTAATTTGCTGACTTTCATTCTTCTCTTCGACTCGCTTAAAAGCACCAAATTTATTTGTGTTCACCACCAACATTAAAGTGGAGTTATTACATTGCATTGGTTCGGTAACAGTATCAATATTGGAGTAACAATTATCCTTAATTAAATGTGGAACACATAATATTACAGAAACATTAGACATCAGACAATTATTTATAAATAGAATAATTTTCTACAATATCCTCCTAATATTATACTTATTTTCACAGATTGCATATTGTTTCAATTAAAGACTAAGTAACAATGGTTCGTAGTGATGCAGTCAATAAAGCAGGTAGCAGTGTTTAATGCCTCTATGGCAGAGGGTAGGGTGAGATCACCGCTGGAGCTGCTGTGGAAACGCCTCCTTGCCCCAATTGGCCCAGCCCTACAACATATTAACATCAACAGTTATACCTACTGTCTTTGAAATAATAAAAATAAAACCATAACTATATATATATACGTACACTATATAAATGACTACACCTTAAAATTGTTAAAATTTATGTAACTAATCAATTGTAAATTAAAATTATATAAACACATTTATAGATGGAGTAATTTGAAATATCTTGTTGGAAAACAAGTTGCAAATGAATTAGCAAACCTTATAGGACGGACGAGAGGCTGAGCTGTATATCACAGATAATGTGGGCTCGGCAGATCCTTAGCAGTTAGCTCGTAACGATTTAGGTTATCTGCAGCAAAAAAATGGAACCATTTCAACATTTGCACTTAATAATATTCCACTATTGACGGCGGATAACGCCATCGATCGATGAAATTATCAAGGATATAAAGAAAATGTTTTGAGGTTACCCTTTTCAGAGCTCTACCATAAAATACCTTTACGTACCTACAAGAGGTGTTGTTGCCAAGTGGCACACACAAATATAATACCGACATTTAATTGCGTCGTTTACAGACGCGATAAGCATGGATCTTGAAATACAATAACTATCTGAATCTAAGCGCGGTTTGGCGACTATAGCCCTCCGAACCAATGTTCGTCGAACACACTATTATTACCTAAGAGCCATTATTTTATATACATATTTGTTCTCAATATTTCTATACGAAGCGTAGAATTATTCTTCGAGGAGCAGTTACATATAGGTACATTAGTATTTGTGTATTTCGGCCTTGAGGCTCGATGTTGAATATCTACAGACTCTATACATACAACTATACATGCTACGTATATTTATCTACAATACCTATCTATACTTAGAGTGAAAGTTAACACGACCTATTATACGTCGAGTAAGGCAAAATATAACGCAGAATTATGCACCCACATAAAGAGAAACATTAAAAATTTAATAAATGCATAAAGTTTTGGTCAAATATACATATTACACCAGATAAA
Source organism: Eurytides lysithous rurik (assembly GCA_018247575.1). NCBI lineage: Eukaryota > Metazoa > Arthropoda > Insecta > Lepidoptera > Papilionidae > Eurytides > Eurytides lysithous. Next base: position 4,412 of record DWHO01000813.1, read on the forward strand.
ATACAAAAAATCTTACGTGACACGAACGAGCACAACGGTGTTATATTACTAGATAGAACGGGACAGAAAATAAATGCGATGCTGACGTACCGTGTATAAGAACGAGACAAAACATACCTCTGAGAAAGCGATGCCATAAAAGCTAAATATGTTCGACAAAGATTTTAAACACTATTTATTCAAGAATAACCAATTCATGTCCATACCTTCGTTTTGTATAGTTGTTGGCACAAAAACTATATAGATTTATACAAAATCACAATCCCAAACCCCCGAGAACACGGCTTCGACGGCTGGATGGAATGATTTCGTCGTCGGGGTTCACACGAAGTGTTACGAAACTATACTAACTCAAGATGGTCGATAGCTTTACGTCAAAACATGTTTAACTCTGCCTTTTTGCTATAGTCGGATAATAGCAATTTCCTATATATAAATATACATCTATGAAGTATATATAATAATACTGTACATAAATACCGTACTCGTACGCCATACCAATAAGTATTCGCATATAGGCTAGGCTATTAGACTATAAGTTAACTGTATAGATACTGCACAAGTTGTGTCTTTTTTTAATGAATTGCTCGGGCATAGTTTGATTTGACCATAATAGATAGATAGGTATAACAATAAGATAGCAAGTGCCTGTTAAGGTTATTTCTGAAAATACGACATTATCATTATTTTATACTGCCTTCTATAACGAAACAAATTCTGTAAAATTACTACCTAGCTAACACAGGAACCTCACATTTTATTTATTACATGTAATATTGATCAATAAAGTAGTACAAATGAAAAACAAACCAATACGACTTTTGCTATTTTTACGCTTCAAGTTTATTTATAACTCTCGATAAAGTATTTAATAAATGTCGTAATATGAGCTTGGAGAATGAGCGAATATTTTGAACGGATTGTCCAAATTAATAGAGAATTCGTCAAAACAAAGAGAACAAATAGGATACAGAACGTTTTCTTTTGTTTTGTAGCTTTGTGTTCAGTTGAATTAATATCTTCAAATGAATTTAATAAAAAAACAGTACTTTTGTTTGCACATGTGGCAGTGAGTATCGTTCAATTATGTTTATTGAATAGAAATCAAGCTACAGACCGTCTAAAAAAATTAGCAATATAAAAAATAAATGGCAACTGTGGCCAGTATACAGCGACACTCTAACCATTAATATAATATCTAACATTTTTGTACACATTCAATAGTCTCAGAAACTGTTATGGAATATTAGCGATTTTTTTTGTTTGATACAAAAGTAAATTAAATGTTTTTATTTTATCAATAATTTTATGTATTGTTCTATCACGTCTTCCAAGACTAACAAAAAATATGTAATCCAGTTTTAGTAATAAAACGACCATCGTTAGTTAAATAGCATTGTCTAATTTGTGTTAATGGCGAAACCGTTATCGAGTAAAAAAACTTAATAAATAAATTATTTTCAATTAATTATTAACTTTTATAACATAACTTCCTTATTAATATATAATTAGACAAATATTATTGCAGCCTGTGTCAGCCCCTGACATAGTTTAGCTTAAATTACGAAGGAGAAAAGATCTCTATATTTCATGGTTTTCTCCTCTTTAAGTTGGAAGAATAGTTTGTTTAAAATAAAATATATGTAAATTTAAATTCACGTTATTGATATATTATGAGTTCATACTTAATATTGTTGTTAAATCTGTATTTGTAAGTATAATAAAAACAGTTAACCAGCGCAAACTATCCATGTAATCACTGTTATATTTTTTGTGTGGTAGTACGCTGCTAGCCCGGCGGCTTGTACACCTTACCGACTAAGCGGCGGCTAAGAAGAACGTAAAAGGAAGAAAGTTAATTTCATCAAATTTAATATGTTCTTAACAACGGATCATAATGGCTTTTAATTTTTTCAAACAGTTTTAGAGATATTTCCTTAAAGTACGCATACAGGATGGGGAGGAGGAGGAGGATTTTAGGTCTCGATGCAAATCGACATTACGTGTGTAATAAAGAATACTGTTTACATGATATTTCATAAAAAACTTAAAATTTATTGCGAAAAATAAATTAAAAAAATTATACGTGTTAAAAAAAAATATAAGTCCACGCCTTAAAGATATTCTATTTTGAGATTTGAGGAAAATTTATTTAATTTTTTTTCTCAATTAATTTTTTCATCTTTTTCTGTAGAATGCTTTATTTTAGCAGTTATTCGTTTTTGTCTAAAAATATTCCTAAAATCCTCGGTGCGACACCCCCTCAGAACTGACACTGACATTTGACATTTGCTTTTGAATTCATTTCGATCAAAATTAACTTATGTTGATCTTTCGTTAACATCGATAAATATTCATTTATACATGAGTTTCGACTATTTATCTGATAACTTAATGATGGTTATAGGTCTGAAATGTAATTTATCAACTACGTGAAATGCCTCGTCGTTTTTTTGGGGTAAGAAGAATTTTTAGAATGCCTGTAACGGAATCTGGAGATCAATATTCAGTATGGGTAAGTAAATTGTTATAAACACTTGAAAATTTTCGAAGGTTAGAATTTTTAACATATGTGTACTTTAAAATTTAACAATTTGGATACAGGAACATAAGTTGAAATTCAAAATTAGGAAGGTCAGAAGTGAGATATCCTTTGCTCTTTAATTTTTAAGTTTGCCTCTTTTAATTTATACATAATAAAATATAATAAATATTATTTAAAGAGTATATAATAATGGATTTTACTGGGTTTTCATAATTTTTGTCCGTTTATATTTAATTTAATTCATATAACATACATATTTAAAATTGCAAAATGTTAAAAATAAGTGTTGTTTATAAATTTCAAAATGCATTGTACATAATAATGACTCATATAATTTTTAACAAGTATACTTAAAGTAAAGAATATTTTGTCATCATTTTATATTTGATAATTGTTTTTTTTTTCCAAGTATCTCTTTTTAGAAGACAAACACATGTTTATTAATCTATTTCCTATGTTTGTAATACTAAAATATTTCATATAAATTTTTTTGACAGGTGGGCTTGATATACATTTTTAATTTAATTGTTGGTACTGGTGCCCTTACGTTACCAGCCGCATTTGCAAGAGCAGGATGGGGTCTCAGCACCATATCCCTGTTGTTCCTAGCATTTATGAGTTTTATGAATGCCACATATGTCATAGAAACTATGGCATGTTCCAATGCTGTGTTCAAGTGGAAAAGATTGCAGTTCATTAAAAGAAACAGTGTGAGTAAATTCTTTCCTTGCAATGATGAAAGAAAGTTTTTTCACAAATTTATGAAAGTGGAAATAATTCAAACTTATTTTTTTTTTTGGTGAAAAGTTCTACAAATATTTTTGGCTACTTTTTAGGTACTTTTTTACTTATTAGTTCTCAAAACATATTAAATCTTTACTGACCAGCAATTTTACAAAGAAGTCATATCATCTGACCAGGTATTATTTTGTAATTTAATTCTATATAAAAAAAAAGCAAGTGCAGTAGTGAGTTAACTCCTCATTAATGAACAATGTGTATAGAGGAATAAAATCCTTAAATGGAGAATGTGCCCATTTCCACATAATAATAACAAAATTATAATCTAAATAAATGAACTGGTTTCTTATGTGTGCTTTTTTTAATAGATACAAGAAAATGAAACTGACGAAGAGCCTAATTCTTCGCAGCATCCATATGGTGATTTAGAAGATCCTTTAGTATGCGGAGACTCTATTCCATCACGCTATTACAGCCTCGACAAACGGATAGAACTTGGGGAAATGGCAAATCTGTTTCTTAATAAAACGGGAAGAACTATGTTCTACTGTACCTTATGTGTGTACTTATATGGAGACCTTTCCATTTATTCGGCAGCTGTGGCTAAATCCATCATGGATGTTGTTTGGTAAGTTTCTTTTATTTCCTTTACTTCTAGCTAATGAATGTTGTAAATTTTTGGACTAAAATTCTGTTGTTCTCAAATCTCTCGGCTCTCGCCCTTGGTCATGGCTATACCAACATGTTATGTACAGGAAAATGTAATTTATCTAAATCCAAAGAATTATATTTATAAATATTTTGAATACAAATAATGGTTATAGATCCCATTTGTATGATTGCTAGATTAAATTAGTCCAAACACATAGCCAGTCTGTCAGTGGAATTTCGGGCAACTCGGGTAACTATTAAAAGTGTAAAGAGTAGTAAAAAAAAAACATTCCAGCAGCAACATTTGCAAAACAGTCTGTAGATAATTTATGTAAATTTATGTAATAATATTAATCTGTTCAATGTTTATCTATTTGTTACATAGTAATGGAACTACGATTCGGTCAGAAGTTTGTCATATGCCTCTTTATTCTTTAAAAAAATAGAAAACAATACAAAAAATATTATTATTGGGACGAAATATCCTATATTCAGATAGGTATTTCCTAAGTCGAAAAAATCGAATTGTGGAGATGTATTTTATGCGAACGTCGGAATTCGGTCGGTCACTGGTAGAAATCTATATAATGTGAAGTGTAAAGGAAAGAAAGTGACAAATAATCCCAAATCATTCCAAAGGACGCGCCTTTGACTCTTTTACTCTACTTATTTAATCAGATGTGGGGCGTCTTTGTTTTGTCGCGATGACGTCACGCGGACGCACACAAGGGTTGGGGAGGGGAGCGGGAAGGGAAACGGCCGGTGAAGGCGATAAAATCGATTCATATTACTGCAGAGTCCGCGATATAGAATAAATCGATTCGCGTGGCATCGTTGACACAGTTACGTTTCATATTGCTTTTGGGCTTATGCTACGCATACTTATTAGGTTTCGAACGACCTGGCTATTTGAGTTTCTTTAAAGTGTCCTCTTTGACTATGGAACCATACTTTGATACGATAACAATAATATTATAATATCATGGGACATCTTACACATTGCCATCTGATCCCAAACTAGGCAGAGCCTGTACTATGATGATCAGACAACTGATATACATACTTATATATATTTTTTGAATATATACTTACATGTTACAAATTAACACCCAGACACAGAACAAACATCTATGCTCATCGCACAAACATTTTGTCCTGGGTGGGAATCGAACTCACAGTTAAGGCTTTGCAGTCAGGAACACTAATCACTACACCAACGGGCCAGTCACCTCACAAGCGGAGACCACGAAGAATGGAAATAATATGCTTGATGCCTGTAACTATAGCTATTTTTAACTTAAAATGAGAGCAGCTTTAAAAAAAAGATAAAAATAAATGAAAAAAACAAGAGGTTAATAAGTAAGAGAACAGGTAGTACTATATCGGAACGTATTATAGGAAGAAATCAAACGCTGCGGAAACGACGCGATCGAAGGCAGGCGACCGTGTAAGATGGAAACGAATATGTATCCGCGTTTAAAGACGATAGTTTATCGCTATGTACTTTATATATATATAGTTTCCTTATCTTATCTTTATCTTATGTCAGCTATACAGTATTTTAATAATAAGGGGGCGCTAGTTAAATAAATACTTTTAATAAATTACCCGTGTTTTAGACCATTAAATTGATACAGGTAACTGATTACAACGTTTGATTCATTTTTTTCAAATTATTATATTAATAACTAGGGCTAAAATGTAATTTCTTCAGTGTTGCCAACACTTACGAAAGACAAAAAGCCGCAAATTTGCCAGTTTAAATCCACACCATTAATTAATATGTGAACACTTTTACATAAATTGTTAGGTAATTAGGAAAGTATTAATTATATTCGAAGAGATATTAATGTTTTAATTTATTTATTTTGTTATTTATTCTTTACTTCGTTTAAAATGGTGGACGTAATACCTTGAGATGTCCTCTCCTCTCAAACCGTGGAAATAAAAATATGGCAAAAAAAAATGTATTGAAATAATAAATAAATATACAATATATATAGTGTAAAAAATGCGTACATATAGAGACATAAATGTATGTATAAAAAATATAAATACATGAATGAATACACGTCACATGGCTCCATAAAAGCTTTTAATACGTCAGGTGGTCTGTTAAAACAAGCAGATAACCAACTTCTCCTTGAAAAGACCTAGCTTATTCTACAATAGAATATAGCATAGAAGTGATAAAATCCCCTGGATCTCCCAGTATCAAAAAATCGGTCCAGTGACAGTATAAAAAACTACACATAGAAATATATCAGGGCAATTCTACGGAGTAATATCAATGTCGCTCGCAGATAAATATAGGATATTACCTAATCAAATGTACGAAGTTGGGCGGCATCTGTTCTTTATAACAGCGATACGGAGAAAGCTTTCACGTTCAAGGTCAAAGGCAATTTTTCCCTTGCCGCTGCTTAACGGATCTTGTATAAGGGGAGGAAAGAGCAAAAACAAGAAACACATAACACTACTTTTACTCGTATAGTATATCTAGATGTTGCGTAATTCTATGAAGATGTAAAATTTGTTCGCTTTTGTACGTGCAAAAGAAATTCTTTGAAATTATTTCTACTGCTGAATCCATAGCTTTTGAGAAACATCTCTTTACATTTATTTTAATAAAAGTAAAGTGTTAGATGGAAGTACCAATATCAATGCATCGAATTGCGAGAGAAACGAACATATTTTTCTTGATATTGTTTTAGAGGTTTTGCAGAAAATTTAGTATAGTTTAAATTAAACCACCCCTTATAAGTAATTGAAGCAATAAATTTTAAATGACTGGAATATTTTTTGAATAATAACAAGAGTCTTTTGCAACGTTAATTAGTGAGTTACAAATGAAATCCAACCACAGATTTTCAAAGAAGATGATTTGAATTAAGAAGCCGGGACCGACTTTTTACATGTCCATCCGACGCATGGATCATATTACTTGTTAAGACAATTGGGTGATCAGCCCGTAATGCCCTAACCAAATTAATAACAACAACACAAAGTCATAGCCCTCGACCGTTGATTTGTAAAACGCGGGCCTACACCCCTAAGCCACGGAGGCAGTTTAAAAGCAACTATAATACTTTTTAACAAATCCACCTTCAGAATTTATCTTTTTGACTTCGCCTAGTTATCACCGCGTTTACAACGAATGTTATTTCGGTCCTGCGTTTCCAACAATGACGCTAAATGCATTTAGTGAGCCTTTCCGAGATAAAGATCATTTTGGCCGAGGTCCCGCTCGGATGCAGATCCTTGCGCGCCACCTGCGAATGTGTAACGTTATGACCCGTAATGATTCTAGTATTTTAGGGTTCTGTATTCGAACGAGAAATTCACCAGTAACATTATATGGTCGATTTTAAAAAAATTATGCTATTATTATTAACTATCTTGTTTACTTCTATAACTATAGTATAACGTATTACTATCTATTGACTATCTTATTATTAACTATATAGAGATTCTTTAAGGTCAAGCACAGAAAGGGTAAGTAGTTTGAAATAAAACCCCTAGCAATGTTCAATGACATTTTTTTTTTCATGTAGAACTATTCTAGTGGCAAAAGCTGTTATTTCTTCGTATCCTCCGGCTTAAACAGAGGAGTCTTATTGTTTAACCTGTGTATCTGTAGGATAATAGCTTCTAATCGATTAAACCCATTATCAACAAGTTTTTCATTTTTTCTTAAAACGTAACTTCGTCATCTGCATATGATCTTTTTGTGGAAAATATTTTAATTGTAAAGATATCAGCTCTGTTCTAGTTGATGATGAAATGTGAACATCTTCTACAGGTCTGATTGATTAGAACATTTGATATACTGTCCCTTCAATGATACTGCACAACCATAGTCACTTTAAGACAATGAAGATCTAATTACTTGTAGATGATACTGCACCACGAGTTAGTATACCCGAGTGAGACAGTAAATTAAGGCTGTATATCTATATTTATAACCTTAAATTTACAAGGGTGCTATTGGGTGTGAAATAAAAATAAAACAATTGAATCGTTTGTAATAAGATACCAAACTACTTTTTCGATTCTTTTCGAAAGATGCTTTCCTAATCGATGTCGATTCGAACTTTTAATATGAGATCCAATCTACTGGCACGACGTTATATTTAAATAATCTAGTCGAATTATTTTTATCTTTCTTTTAAATATATTTCAATTAATTAATTATAAAATATCTCACTCTCACGTACGGGACCCAGATTTCAAAAGAAATGCTCAGAGAGTAGTGAATTTTTATTTAATGTTCATCGATGTCTTAACAACTACACCGATACAACAATGTCATTAACACACAGCATCCACTTATCTGTATGTAATGACAATGAAAACAGTTGTTACTCTCACAAACCGCTGTCTAGTTATACCCAATAAATTTGGTTAATTTCACGTTGTAAATAAACTATCAGTAATATTATTTATTTTTGTATTTATTTAATCTTTTTTGCAAACCTCTTAAAAAAGGATTAAAAAGGGCGGACTATGCCTTTAGGCATTCTCTCCCAGTCAACCCGGGATATTATGTATAACTAATAAATAAACTACCTATTATATTCTACATCTCTAACAAATAAGGACTTATCAATCTCTTTTCTTCTAATAACTATTAAATAATCAGCGAAACCACACAGAATTTGAATTTTAAACCAAATTTACTCCATGCTACGTGGGGTTAAATATGTTGATATAATTTCATGTTGAACTTCATTGTTTAAATACGTTCGTTGATGCATGCCAATTATTTGATTTAAAAAATAATTCTTATAATAAACATTTTGATGACATGTTTAGCGCAGTCGCTATCCTATCGGCTTCGGCGGCGCAGGTCGTGGGTTCGAACCCGGGGCCAATGTTTATATGAATTATAGATAATTGTTTCGAATTTCCGTACGTCTGCGCAAAATGTGTGTATGATATCTTTAACAAGGGTGTATAAACTTTAAAACCTCTAACACTTTTAAGCCAATACTAAAGTTTATACGGGCGTGTAAATTGAAAAAAAAAATGAAGGAAAGTTATTCATAATAAGTTTCAAATTTAATTAATGTTCCAATAAAATCTATTTACATTTCAGCAACTATTATTTATTAACCAAAGCTTTAAATGATCTGTTTAGGATTATGAAGATTCATGAATAATAGTAATGGTGATACATCATACATATGATTTCTTGACAAATTTTAAAGTATGAAATGTCATTCAGTTAAAGAAGTAAGAGTGGCATTATAATTCGTCTGTATTATCCAAAGGTGGTTATTCTGATTTATGTTGTAGAATGCTGCTTATTTCTTCATTTCACAAAGTCGTAAAAATCGATATGATTTTTAAATGGCTTACATTGATTTCGAATAAACACAAAATTAAAATTCGTAGAGCGAAACACACGTTAAATATTGATAAATTATATATAACGTTATAGTTAACGTTTAGCGCAGTCGCTAGCCTATCGGGTTTGACGAAACAGATCATGAGTTCAATTCTAATTCATGGCAAATGTTTCTTCGAACTACAGATAATTTTTGCTGGATAAGTTCCTAGTTATGCGTGAAATTTGTATGTGAAACGCCCTATAACGCAAGATATTCTATTCTATCTAACAATAAAGGTAGCTGTTTTTAATTTCAACTGTTATGTCAGTTATCCTGTCAGAATATTAGCTGATTAACCATTTCTATCGCACAGCGACTACATTCGGATTGTATTACATACTGCTGCTAACTCGAGCCATGTTGCCAAGCATCCGACACTCAAGTAGAGGTGTGCGCAACCTTAACCGCAGTACTGGAACTATATAAGGGCCACATCTAGCTAAGTAAGGCACAGTCTCACGACAACAGTCCAACTAAGCACCACACGATCACAAATATCAAGATGTTCAAACTGGTGAGTTATTTAATTGTCGTCGTCAGCCGTTCAGAGCCGATCACAAGATATTAATTGGGATTACGAGTGCGAAAATACAATATGCATCCCTATTCGCACCACTAACGATTGAAGCACACATTGAATAATCGTGTTACATTTATAATTTTGTGGACTGACTGATTAAAGGAAAACCGTTTAATATTTACTAAGGACTCCATCTCACCACGGGCTAGCGAGATGTTCATTTTGATTCTTTGTTTTGTTAATCATCCAAGATAAGTTTATCCCATCATGTCAGCAGTGGCGGTACTACCATATAAGTACCATGTAATACCCAAAAGCCCGACTTGCCCTACAAATAATTCCCGAACTATTTATTTTTAAATTTAAGCGGGAATTATGTGCTTATTGAGATTTATAAACTTTACTCCTTAGTAGGACAAACCAGACTTTTGGACTTGTATGGTAGTACCGCCACTGCATGTCAGGTCTTACTTCACAGTCCATCCCAAATACTATATCTGTTTAGAGTAACAGTAATCTGCTACTTCGTAAAAGAACTAAGCAACCGACCAACATACATACTTTCATATTAATAATAGAATAATTAAGAGAACTTCTGTCTTCTGTCTACGCCAAAACCTAATTTAACTTAAAGACAATCTCAAACTAATGCATATTCGTTTTGTATATCAAATCTATACTATACTTTCTATATTGAGTAAGTATGTATTTAATTGTTATAAGACTTTGTAACATGGTTATAATTTAGTTCAGATGGGAGGTATTTATCCATCCTTACATTCAACAAAGTCGGAAATTGCAAAATAAAACACTTTAAATCCATCATTTGATACGACTGCTACAACAAAGTGACGAACAGTAAGCTAAGCCTCGCATGATATCTACTATAGATTTTTATTATGCTTAAAAGCTAACAAGAGTGGCAAATTTTTCACGAATACCTCCATCCTAAACTATGACATTTCTTTAAATTTTATTAACATGTAATCTGAAAAAAATTATAATAATTGACTTTTACTGTACATTTTTCTCTTCACATTAATAAACAATATGTAATAAATCTCGATGACATCCGTAAATAGCTTCATGTTTAATATTCGCGTAAATGAAAGAGATTATATAAAAGCTCCTGAACTAATGCAGCATTGTCTCAGAATCGCGCAATTACCGAAAAAAACAGGATTACGTTTACCGGGCCAGGGAATAAAATATTTCACATTTAAAATTGATACGCCACGCACATAAAACAGCCCGTCATTTGAAAACCCCGACAGACATTTTCTGCCCGGGCCGAGAGTAAATTTAACGAGCTTATAACCCTTTTAAGGACCCGCCGAGTGATGTTCTAATTTCGCTCGAGGACATTGTCATGTTTTTTCTCAAGTACCCTTTCGTGCTTTTCCGTTCATCCTTAATGGACTTCCATTTAGAAATTTTAAGAGACGTATCAGATTTTGATTCGCATTGTATCGTTTGTTTAGTAAATTATGCTCTACTCAGAAATTGACAAATAATTAAAAGTCAAATATGGGAGAGTCGAAAATGCAGCCATGCTTGTTTAATTCTATAGCTTGTTTAAAATGGGTCGGTATTAGTTATACTTATTCAGAATTAACTAAATGTAATAATGGTTTTCTGAGACGATCAATACAGTTGATAGGAACTTTGATCAAGTGATTCTTTTTAAGCCGTCATTATCTGCACCAGAATAGCTTACACCTTGAAAACAACCACCCGTCGCTACTTGTAAAACATCGAATTGCAACATATGCTCTTTTTCTTCTTTCGTCTTTTTCTCTTTTTAATGTTATGGCCGTTTATTTATCTATTTACGTTTACTTATTATTTATTCCAGACCATCCTTCTCGCCATCGTCGCCTTCACCCAGGCCGGCATCATAGCACCCGTGGTTCCAATTGCGCACCCTGTGGTACACCCGGTTGTTGCTCACCCAGTGACGGCGGTACACCACAGTGCGGTGGTCCACCATGCAACCCCCATTGTCCACGCCCCAGTGGTCCATGCCGCACCGATAGTGCCGATCGTGAAGCATACACCAATCATAGCAGTTCACCATTAAGCTTTGGGGAATGATAAGAGACAGCTAGAATAAATATTTATGAAACACTTTTTTTTTTTATATATTATAATAACATAATTGTCAACATGGGAACCATTAATATTCATCAAGATCCTTTAACCAATCTTACACTGGCGTCAACAAGTACTTTTGGCAATCAAAATTTTACGTTACCTTAATCCAATAATAATCCAATTAAAAAAATAAAAGTGTATTTCATTTAATCGTACCTATACAAATACATTTTTAACTAATTATGAGTCTGCAAGCTTAAATTGTCTGCAAACAGAAACACTACTTACTACTAACACTATCTATTCGGAACGGCAATATTGGTTGGCATTGACCGAAGCTCAATCCGGAATGTTCGCGGCATTTAACGTGAGTTATCGCTGAACCGACTGTCCCAGATCGGCCTTTAGAGGATTAACAGTAAAGCCCGTAGAGATGAAGAGGCACACCCTATCCGATACTCCCAAGGAGTGTCAATAAAGCCTATCTTCAAGGATAACTGCCGAGGGAACGGGAAGTAATAGGCGGGAATGCAGAAATAGCTTCGTTGTATCGCCTTTCCCGTTACAGAGGCGGTGTGGCCTTGATAGTTAGAGAGGAAACAAAGTTAAGCGCTTGAAGAAACGTCAGAGGGTCGTTACGGCTGTTAACTTTCCCGTTAATGGTAGCCGTCTTCCTAACGATCCCAAAAATGTTCATGGATTCCTACTGTTTATTCGGTTAAATAGGGAGAATTTTGAATTGATATAATATCCGGTGGCTGTAATTTCTGAGCGGCCTATTTGAGAGATATTAGATGAAGGCTATTGCTAAGCAAATTTTGGCAAATTAAATAAATCATAAATTTTATGGATTTTTTTTATTCAAAACATATTATTTTTATCTTTCTTGTAAAAATATATTTGTGTAGTAGGCTGACAAACGAACAAGGTGGCTCACCGGATGGTAAGCGATTACCGCCGCCTATGGACATTTGCAACATTATAGAACTTGCAAATGCTATGTCAGCCTTTAACGGAGGGAAATTTGGAAGAGGAGTGGATAGATGGAGAGAGTAGTAGGGCAGATGTAGGTAGGAGAGTGAGAGAAGGGGTAATGGGAGGGAAGGGGATGGGCCACCGGCCACCTCACTCACCGGACGAAACGTTGAAGCAAAAACACTTCTACTTTTCGCCGATTTTCTGTGTGGTCGTGATACTTATCCGGTTAGAGCCTGCCCATTCAGCAGCGGGAGCAGTTGCGTGGCTCGACCACCATTAGAATTTATTTGTTTTTAAAACAAACAATAATATGTTTTGAATAAACGCCGTATTTTAAGATAACAAATATCCTGCATTATAAGGGCGCTTTACATACATAAATT
>DWHO01000814.1:0-17709 GCA_018247575.1 Eurytides lysithous rurik
AAGGGAGAAGGAGGAGCGGGAGCAAGAGTAAGAGAAGGAATAAGGGGAGGGAGGGGATGGGCCACCGGCCACCTCACGCACCGGACGAAATGCAGAAGCAAAAACACTTCCACTTCACGCCGATTTTCTGTGAGGTCGTGGCTCTTTTTAATATCAAAAAATTACACTAATTAAAAGTATTAAACTAAGCGTGATATCCTGTACCAATTCCTTCGTTTAAACTTTTGTCATGGACTACTATTAAATTAAATAGAAGGTAAAACCGATTATAGGCAAATCAGTTTTATCTCAACGTTTCTCAAATGTTGACATCGATATTGTCCGTAAGCATTTACGTTTAGTTTCATCTGGCGAGTAAAGAAGCCAGCATTTCGATTAAAGCAGAAAATATAAAAAAATTATAAAGCGAACCTGAATTTAACTTTGGTATTCTTCTTAACAAAAACAGGCGGGTAATAATCATCATCTTCATCTTCGTCAGCTGGTGGGAGTCCGGCGACCTGAAAATTAAAAAAAAGACGTATTAAATTGTGCAAATTGACTTACAAAATTTACATTTAGAAAAATATTAATCACTAGGCCGAATTCTAGTGATGTAGTTTGAATTTACCGTTTTCAGTAAAGCAATGCAACTAGCTGGCCCGTAAGATAATAAAGAAATGAAATTATTAAATGATATTAAAAATGGAAGCCTATTTCAGAGAACAGAGATGTCGAAATATGTATTTATTATTAATAATAGAGCCATTATTTCAGCTACTATACCTCAGTATAGAAATGGCCGTCTTCGAAGTAATGTATGCCGTTTTCTTCACCCAGTTCTCGTAGTGGGTGCGGCGGATAGTAGTCGAAGACTGTTTCGGACGCATCTGTGGTTTCCGTACGCACAGGCTCCACCTCTAACGGGTGTTCCGCCCGCTGGGCGTGTTCCACGTGCTGCATTTGTTCCGCCCGCTGCGCTTGTTCCGCACTCTGGGCGTGTTCCACGCGCTCCTGCTCATGTTCGTCGTCGAGGCGCCGGTCGCCACCGGCCATGGCAGCATCCGCCTCCAGCGATACAAATTCATAGCTCTCGTCCACTGACTGCATGCTGTTTGAATATAAGAACATTAAATTAAAAAAGAAATAAATGTCTGGAAATAACTAAATGCTTACTATTCTGAAAGACACATACATGACTATAGTGGTTACTGAAACGTCGAGATGGTCACTCAATCTATATAATTTATTTTTTGTTTTAAATATGGCCAAAAAAATATTATCGAGGGCAGATTCGACTGAGGACGTTCTACTAAGTACTCTATACGTACTAGCAATACTTTGATAACACAACACGATAATATAAAGTTACAACAAGAGCAATCTTGCTCATAATATATTGCCACACACAGTATTATACATATAGTATTTCGAATCTCAAATCTGAGTCTTAACTTTTTGACGGAACAATGCTCTGCTCAGGCACTCGCAATTACCTTAACAACATCTTCCTTCAAACCAAAACACAGTTGATTACACATTACTGTCTGTACTACTTCGTAGTTATACAGAGGTAAAATCCCAGATAGATCTTGCAGGAGTCCTCCCAATTTAAAAGCAGTCTATGGGCGGCCATAACTTAACCGTCGCCTACATTCGGTGACAGTGGGTAAGACAAAAATAGGCTTCAGGTTCGACACGTGACCACTTCCGTACAAATCCATTATATTCCACAGGACTTAGTTCGCGACCATCACTTAACCGACCAGTCGCCTATTCGCCTGCATACAGGTCCCGCGACAAAGGGCAAGACCAAAACAGGGGTCGGGTCGACACATGACAGCTCACCTCTCGTACGAGAGCACGGACTGGTAGCTGTCGTTGAGCGAGACGCCGTTGTCGTGGGGGAGCGAGTGCGGCGACAGCATCGCCGCGATCTCCTGCGCCTGCTCGTCCGACAGCAGAGCCTCTTGCCTGCGGAAAGAAGATGGAGATAAATCGCTTCCCTCTTCTTACCTCTATTTACCTTTCTCCTTTCCACACGTCAAACAAAAATAGCTGCATGATACATCCAGTATGTTGACACCGTGGTCAACCAACCGGAAATGTTCTTTAAAAAATCTTACAGGATAAAAAAATACGGTACGATAAAATGTGAACACAGGCAAATATTGTCTAAAATGTCTAGATTTAATATCACTGCGTAAAAAAACTTGTTCGGTACTATCAAAAATATTTTAACGAACGATTGAATTTTTAACCTGTTTTTAAATTCTGTATTTGTATATCTTGAGAGAAATTGCATGTCGTGATATATTAAAAAAACAGGTGCATTGAGTTTTCATAACTTGAGTCTCTCAACTTGGTTCGTTATTATAACTCGATCGGAATGACTGCTTTATAGTAAATATTAAACTTCACTCCATTTGTTACGATTAAAATGAAAAATAATAACAACAATAGGAGACCTAAAAATGTTATCTTAATTAGTCTTTATTTCATTATATACTACTTATACAAATAGTAATACTATATGAAGACTACTTATGAAGCGAGCTTACCTGAGCTTTTTCTCCAGAATACTGCAAATGTGATCGGGCAAGAATGAAGCGAAGTGCGCACAGGCAGCATGCAAATGATAAAAAAATACGACATTTAATAATATACCAAGCGTAGAAAAATAAATACAATAGAGGAAAAGATAGAATTACAGTAGACATTTACAAGAGGGCATATAATTTCATATAGCGTGCTACAAAAGAATATAAACCTGGAGTAAAAAAGAAAACTAAAAGTAAGTAGGGAAAAATAATATAAACATGCGAAACATAATAACGTCTCAATCAAATAGAAAATCACCCTAAAAATCAAATAAAATGAAAACACAAATAAGAATAACCACAAAGCCAAATCAAGCCAAAGAAAGAATGCGTACATTATCCGTAACAAATTGTATTACAGCAGCTATTTAAAACGAAACAAATTGTTTCATGGAATAATCATAACACGAAACGCCGACAACGTTTCTATGGTAATGTTTTTTTATATAACTTATATTTTGCTCATGAGAGTTCGTCAGCTTTATTTGTGACTGTCTACATTCAAACGTAACTTCAATACTTTTGTACATATAAAATACAGTTATTAAGTTCTTATTGTTCACATTTCAGGATAAACTGCACTCATAGATTGTCTAAAAATATGCGATACTCGGAAATCAAATTCGGTCACTCTGGTGTTACAAATTATACATACAATAGTATTTTAATGTGTTATGTTTAATCATTTTACTAACAAAATTTTTAAAAAATACTGAACACACATTGCATTGCAGGTTTGTGTTCGAAAGTTTGAGATCTAAGGCGATTTTTTAAATCTGGAATCAATAGCACTGTTAATTAGAAAAAAGTTTTAAAGCTTGCAAACCCAACCGAAGAAAAGACAATTAGATTAATAAGTGAAAAGAGAGACAGAGAGAGGGATACGCTTATATCTAATATTGTTTTGCTTTTTAATTTGGCGATTTACCTTTGACCATAAACGTAACAAACACTAACATCATGTGAGAAAGAGAAAGGGGGATAGAGACGTAACGCTACAACTTCAATGTACTTGTAAAATCGTTACCGTCATGAGTGAAATTACCTCTACCATCGAACATTGGCGTGGTGTGCGATAGGGACGGAGATAAAGAGAGAGAGAGAGGAAGAAGGAGAGGCACCTGGAGCTGAGCAGAATCTCCGCCTCGTCGGGCGTCATGCTGTCGGGCTGCTTGTCGTCGGCGTCCGCGTCGGGGGCGTCGCGCGCCGCCTCGCTCGAGGGGTTCTCCGCCTCGGACACGCTCCATTGGCTGGTGGTCGACTTGTCGAGCACCTCTATGGAGCCCTGGCTCGCCTCGCTCACCACCACGCCCGAGTCCTGAAACGGGAGCAGCAGCGGTGCTTGCTAAACATTCGCAATGCCGCCTTCTCCTTCTACGGGTTATTACTAAGTAACGCACGTGAAGAAGTAGAACCATCAGCGACCTAAGAGAAATAACATCAGCTCACTGAAGCAACTGAGCAGAACCAGTTATATGATCTGCGATAACACGAATATTAAGTGGCAGATTAGGCTAGACTTTTTTTAGGAGTTCCAGTATCGAGACTAGCAATTCGTGCGAGACGCCTGCCTATGACACAGTGGCACACAGCCTACTTGGCCTTACGGTGACCTTGTCATCAAGAGAATTAAGAGTTATACCTCACACTGGCATCTTCGCTCTTTAAACCGAAACATAGTGTTAGAGCCCAAACATTACTGCTCGACAGTAGAAACGTTGGCAAAGCAGTGGGACCACCCCAGGCGGATTCTAAAAGAGTGCTATCACTTATAAGTGCGTATATTTCATTGTATCTCACAAAATAGGTTGTTATTAGATTTTTAGAGTTACTCAGAGTCTAAATGGCCATATTGGTTAGATGCATGAGGACAAAGAGATCCAATATACGGTTGCCCATAAATTTGCCACACAGTATTTAGATCTGTAACAATTCAAAATCTCTTGACTCTGCGCTTCGCTCGTTTCTCATATAAAATGCGCAGTCCCAAGACTTATTACATTGCCCTCTCGACCGAAACATAGCAGTAGTGACAAAGATACAACAATGCGCCTTACAAAACGGTGGTCGTATGTTCAAATCCCGCGGAGGGCAATGACTTTGTGATTTTGTTTCTAACTTGGGTTAGAACATTACGGACTAATAACCCGATAGTCTGAAACGTAGGTTGATCCATGCCAAAAGTCCGCGCCTGATCTCTTACTGGTCGTGTGTATAGAGTAAAGGCAGAGTGAGTGGACCTGTGTCTGCGTAAACGGTTGTGCAATATAATATATTCCACGCAATTGATTGATCTCTTATAGACCGCCGAAATCGATTGAAAGGCACACTATAAGTTTCCCTGGCGGTCTTTGCAAGGGTTCTTGTTGAGGTTTTACCTGTTGTAGAACGGACAGCGTGTCCGGGTCGGAGCGTGCCCGTTCCGTTGGGCGTAACGCTGCGACGTCCGGCGAGGGCTCGTTGAAACCGCCCTCGTCCGACACGCTCGACGCGCGTCGCGCACTCTCCTCCGCCTCCGACGACTTGCGACCTCCGCCCGCTGCCCAGACACGAATATATTACATAACAATTTAGTGTAAAGTAACAACCCCCCCAACGTCGTTATTTAACATCTATATAAAAATAGTCAAAGACATAACAGTTCAGTACATTTACTGCCACTACCGACCTTTAAAGACATCATTAAAAATTGGAAAGAAAGTTATAAAAAAAAAATGTTTAATAGGTACAAATTCATAATCTTCCTTGTCATTTTAATGGTCATTATAGTCGAAATTGCATGAAACTATCCTGTGATTTAATGTATAGCCCATTCGATATGTCATTTTCACATCATCATATCGAAATAAGACTAAGAGCTTTTCTCTACTTTCTATGGCCGCTCTCAAAACGTACATACGTTAACTTTAACACAACCTTCGTAACTTTCTTGACTTGCACATTTCGCTACGTTATAACATAAGCTAAACAGCTTCACTCGACTTACTGTATTTGCATGATCACGTTGATCCCGTTTGGATAACATGTAGTTATCGATATACCAAAAAAAAACCTTGTAAATTCGAATCTGCGTACGTTAGAAGCTTTATTTAAACATACAAACATATATAAATACAAAAAAAAGGAGAGATTATAAGGTTATAATTATTTTTGTAAAATATAAATATTTGAAGAAAATTGCTATCGAGCCATTAAAGTTGACCGCAAATTTCTCACTGGTAATATGCCAATGAGAAATTTGCGGTCAACTTTACAACATAATAAAAGTTATATAATAAAACAGTTGAAGACGAAATCGTGTAATCAAAGTAAGTTTAAATGGAAGTATCAGTCACATAATGCGTACACACACTTATTTACGAAAGCTGCTTCCGCTGACCAAATGCGAGCGTGTGAAGTTATTTTATAGAACAAACCTTCGTAAGGTCGAACTAACATATATATGACAATGCCTAGGCCCTGGTGATCTTCTTTGCCGTCAACCAGATGGCCAAGTGTAATTCACATTGGGCCATCTGTTGCGAACTCTAGATAACCAGAGTTTTCTATATTTATCAGATGCTAGAGTACACACTCCGCTCTGCACGTAGATTGTGGCAAAACTAGAACGACTATCGCTATCAATATGTTGACCCCACTAAATCGCTGAATGGAGCGCCTTTAAATTAGGTTAGCGCTATTTTCGAAACAGCTCTCCGCCGCAGGTGTTTGCGGAGACTTCACTTGCTTCCCTCCCGTAAATAAACAATCGTCGTCATTCGGAATTAAATAACGAGTGGAAATTTACACAAAGGTATACTAGTCTAAGTAAGTGAGACAACTAATGAAATAAGTTTAGAAAATAGGGAGGGTTTCTACAATAAAAATGATTAAGAGTTAACAAAGTAACCATTTATAAAACTTGAGAGTTAGTGTTATTACATAATCGACTTATCCAAAAAGGTCATGTAAATAAAAATTCGAAATAAAGACGATAAAAAACAACCAAAATATTACTATACAGAACAAACTAAATAAGAAAGAACAACAACATAGCATCGAAAAGGAGGTATTTCAATAAATGAAACGATTATTGCTTATTGTCACAAATCGAAAGGACAATAGCGGCACGTGTCCAATAATCTCGGCGGTAGCGTTGGCAGACAATGGGGCCCAATTTGTTACGGCGGAGCAGCGTGAGACGCCTCTTCCAATTTACTAATTAACGCTCATCCACATTTGTCTCACTCTAGAGTTCGTTTTAAACTTACGAAATGACGTTATCGAAAATACAATACAACCAACATTCTCAACTTCAGCCGCGAGCAAATGTTACAGTTGGCTTTATTTTTCAAAACTATTATTCAACTTCAAACGTAAGCCTATGAACAATGCAAGACCCCAAGACGTCATAAGCACGACCAAAAACATAAAATGAAAACCTTGCGATTCTAAGCCAATTCAAAACAATAGAATTCGTTTATACCGTCAATAATCCGTTGATTTTTGTAACAAAACTTTTATTGCATAACTAATTAATCGTTTAATTTTCAGAGAAACCACCAATTGAACAAGCGATTTTCCTAAATACAAATAAGAACCCGCGAGGTGGGAGAGATAAGTTGTCATCTATTAAAAGATTAGGGCTTCAGCTATTTACTAAATAAATATAAAAAAATAATTAAATTATACTCCTTCAGTGAAACCAATCGTTTAAAAAGCAGAAGCTCTATGTAAACTATCATAGAATTCTGTGACGAATCGCGGAAGTTGGGGCTCACACTACGACCACACAGAAAATCCGTAGAAAATGGAAGTGACTATGCTTCCGAGTTTAGTCCGGTGAGTAATGGCCGGTGGGCTACCCCTCCCAAAATTAACACCATAAAAAAAAACGGGAAAACATTTGCAAGTCTTTCGATGGTGTGAGAAAGTGTGGAGATCGCTTACTATGTAATAAAAAAATATGACGTATCCGTTAACCCAGCAACGCAACCTTCCAACCGGAAGACATTTATTCACAGCGGTCAGACACATGCATTGCACATTATTGCTTACCGGGGGGAAAAAACAATGTTATAATATTTTCGCTACCATCACAAAAGGATTCTAGACGATGTATGCCAAAGTTCAAATATATTAATATATTTAAATATGGTCAGCTTTTAGAACTCGGTCGTATTAAAAAATAGAAGCAGGAGTATATAGATATTTCGTAATATAGACTAAACGGATTTAAATTGTACGGAATAAATTTTCTTAGCGTGACCTTAAGTAACTCGTCTTCCCATATACGCCAATTTGTTAAATTCTTAAAATCAACCTCGACGAGTTTGACTCCCCACGCACTGAATTTATATATCTACATTATTGACGCTTCACTAAAAAGATTATGAGTGGTTATTCTATTATTCTTTATAAATAAAAATTAATGTCAATACGTTCGTCATATATTCGTGAATTGTTTGTTTGTGATAAAACTTTAATGAGTTGTTTCTTACATACAAAAAAACATATTATTAATAATTTTTTTTTGAGAAAAAAAAGAACTCTGTAAGGTTATCCCGTAACTATTCTATAAGTAAACAGACTATAAATCGTTTTTTTTTCTTTTTTTTTTGTAAGTAGCATTGCAACGAATGCCGCTCTTGAAAATTGCCCAGTCATTCAATATCGATTCAATATTGTGATTGTTCAAATCACAACATTGAATCGATTTTTAATTTAAGCAGTACAACCGTATAGACAATACTGATTTAGACAAAAAACGAATTTTCACTATTTAACTGTCATTTAATATAACATAATAACACTATTTCCTATAGTGATTCTACATACAGTATTTAGTAATATCAAGTATCGTTGTAGGCACGAACACAACAATAAACGTTAGCTGTAATGTACTTTCGCGTACTTTCCAATTTAGGCCAGTCCTAAGGTCGTAAACGAACTTGAAGCAGCAGTGATAAAAGCAACCCGGCTTATTCTAGCCTTGAATTAAGATAGTAGAACAACACTAATAATTTTCATCATATATGAATAATCACTTAGTTCCTTAAAATATATTTAAGATATGATTAAAAATAGATAGACCTGAATCGCAAGGTTAGTTTATTATGAGCTTTCTAAGCTTTGTGCGAAAGTTTTGCTTTGTTCATATTTAAACATCCTTATGTTCGAATAAAAAAAATACCTCTTTGCCTTTAATTGGAATCATTCCCCCGCGCCACGCTATTTTGTTAAGGTTATAGAATAATAAAAACAATTATGAATAAATGAGAATACATGAAGAATAACTCTCCTACTAAACATCGTTGACACATCTTAAATTTAACGATGACGACCTACTTAATTGTCTGTGACATTCCGTCTCGACCATCTTCGCGTTATTCTGTTATATTACGGATTCCGGAACACAAATGTGTGGGGTTACACTTTCGTGCGACGTTATTTAGGGATCAACGCTACCTTCACTGGCTAGAGAAAACATTTGTAAAGCGGAGGATGTCAGCCTATAAAATAATTATTTCGTGGTTTACACGCAGTCGTTTTTATTACACCGGGAAGACAATTGAACGAGAGAGACCTGATAGTGTGAAGTATACAATGAAAATCGCCGCTAATGGAAACCCTCAACACTGAAGGCGTTACCAACTTTTATTTATCGAATTTTTAAAGTTTGTATTAAGACGATTATTTGAAACTGTATTCATGTGGGTTCAAGGCCAAATCACTACAATAGTAAAAGAGAAAAAAGGTCTCTGGACGAGATGGCCAATCCATGCATCGCGAGAACCCGCAAGGTGGCCTTCAATTAAACAGACGGTTATGAAGTACGACGATGATCACCATCATTATACTAACC
Source organism: Eurytides lysithous rurik (assembly GCA_018247575.1). Lineage (NCBI taxonomy): Eukaryota > Metazoa > Arthropoda > Insecta > Lepidoptera > Papilionidae > Eurytides > Eurytides lysithous. The sequence goes on from DWHO01000814.1 coordinate 9,424, forward strand.
GATGCAACAGCCGCAGAGGCGCATTGTGTGCGGAGGCTGAGCACCGCTCGACGCATCACCGTCGCATCTCCAAGCACCCGCCTCCTTCACACAAACGCGCACGCTCAACTCGATACGCCGTATCCCCTTCGCCTTATCGCAATCCCAATGAGACGTGTCGCTCATACGCTCCTATTCGCACCGGCCACCGGATATCGCCTCCTCGAACGCTCCCGCCGTCATTAACACCGCGACGCGCCAAAACAAGGCTAAAGCGCGCAAACGCAAAACACTATTCAGCTTGCTCTCCAATCGCACATTCGTTTCTGCGCACACAGAGAGATTAATCGTTTCTCACGGTGCGAAGAAATATGAAGTCGGTCAATTTATAATCTGTGTAGGCGGATAGCGTTGTAAATAAACACCGTCGCAGATAAGCTCGTTGGCAACGATCGACGGCGCACGAGTTTACTTACGTCCGGGAAAAAAATTGACGCTAATTTTTGTATACTTGAAAAGATGTATCAATGTTTTTCTAACGCAGTGTATAGGATGAAAGGTTGTAGTTATAAAGTGTGTAAATTCAGGCAGATCGAATTAAAGCACGATTCCGGACGACTGCTATTAATTAGGACCGAACGGATGCATCGAATGCATCTTAACTGAGAGTTTACTGCTCATAACGATTGTCACACATTTAAAGTTCCAAGTGCTACTTGATATCGAAAAAGGCCGTAACACGAAACAAATTCAAAACGTTCTAGCGTCAATTCTCTCAGCCTCGAACTACATTCACTAATACACAACGCGAACGGAGACAAGGCGGTAAAAGCTTCGACACTGATTTATAGTCGGCGCTTTTGAGACTAACCGAGTCCTCACGGGGTCAGTGTCATGGATAGCGCGATCGGGAGACGGATAATTGGGCAATTGAAGGCACAATTGCACTGGGACTGCGGTTAACGTCTCAGGTCCGCGAGCGAGCGAAGGGGCGCGCCTGACGACGTCGCTCGGGTTACTGCGTGCGTCGCGGCGTCGGAGGCGGCGGCGCCGAGCATCTAAATCGGGACCGACTCGCGACTCTCGCGCCGACTCAAATACCTTGACTTCCTCAATATTACATTGAACCCGCCACGAGTGCGAGACCGCCAAGAGTACGTCAATCGACGCCCACCGAGCCGAGCTGGAGCTTTGGGTAATTTACTGCCCACGGTGCCCGTGCAGAAACACCCTCCTAACCTAGCTTCTACTCGTAACTGAGCAAAAGTCTCGTGCGAGTGTTTTCTAGCGATGTATTTAAGAGTTCCTTGAACTCTTTTACGACTAGACGTTAGTTTTTTCCCAACATCTACCGCCGAGAAAAATGTCCTGTCTTGGCGGCTTCTGGAGCTTCTTCTTCTACATTATTGTGGCCTTCGGATGATAGTATAGTTCCTTCATTTTATATTCATAACTTATACACCGCTATTGACTATACTACATAAGACTACGAATACGGTTTAATATCTTAATATTTACATATGATATAGGAATCACGTCAAAACCTTGCATTTACCTCACTCCTTCATATCCAACAAAAATTTAATTTCCCCGATACAAGTATTACATAATGCAAGGCTATAATTACAAGAACGCGTCAAAGGTAAATCTTATGGTAGATAAAGCGAAGATAACATCTAATAAAACAGATAAGAATTTTTGTATACATTCGCGCGAAAAGTCGAAAACTAATGCGTTGAGAGATAATTGTGTACTCACAATGTGTGGGCGAGAGCAGAGCTGGAGGTGTTGAAGGGATGCACTGCACCGGAGATGCCGCTGGGGAGGTGATGGGCGACCTAGAAATGTCGTCTTCTTGAGGTGCGCCCGTCGGCGACTCGGGCGTCGACGAGCGGCGTTTCCCTTTCGTCTTCTCATCCCATTCTTCGGCATAATGCAGGGCTTCATAGCTGTCCTCGTCCGAATGTTTCTGGGGCGATTTAGGTGCGCTATCGCAAATGTCTGGGTTTCGCCGCACAGGTGAGGCATGGCCGGTATCTTCAGGGCAAGCTATTGGTGATTTAGATGGTGATCTACGGTACCGAAGTGGTGGCGGCTCGACTTGTGAATCGTCGGCTACCAAATCCGAGAGAGCCCCACGAGGGCCCCCTTCAAAGGGTACAGAAGGGATACTATCTGGAGATGTGTCTTCTAGAGGCACGGGGGGCGGTGGCGATTTTGGTAAGCGTACGGGCGGTGATGGCGGAGGCCTTTTAGTCAACGAATCAGGCATTGAATGCGCCGAAATTGGAGACGATGATATTGGTGCTATTCTCTCAACGGGCTTTGGTGCGAAACTTTGATATTGCTCGTAATTGTTAGCATCTGATTGCGCCGTATCACTATCAGTGTCACTTATAATAGATGAACGGTTGCCAGCACAGATTCTTTCATTTATTCCGAAATTTTGAGCACCGTCCTTGCACGGGGATATAGATTCTACCTTCGCAATGGGCGAAGTCACTACATCAATTCTTGCGGTGGGTGATATTATATTACTTGATCTAGGGGATGGCGACACGGGAGCGATTGTTTTTACAGGACTAGGAGATTTCGCAACGTGTATACCTCGGGTAACTAATGATGATGGGAGTGTCGTAGGGCGTTCCATTTGAGAATCTCCGGCACCGGGCGATAAAGGAGGCGAATACACTCTAGATGAGACCACATATCTCTCGGCGGCTTCAGGGGACTTTCTATCTTGATAGCCAGAAGGGTGTTTCTGATCGAGATCCTGTCGCGTCGGTCGCTGTTTGTTGAAATGGGCGGTCCAGTTTCTCTGTTTCTCGATGAGCTCCTTGTTGAACCGCCTATCGGGTTTCTCCGGCTTGGGGAGAACGCTCGGCTTGACGGGTTTCGGCGGCGGCTGGGCGGCGCCATTGGCGAGGCGGTCACCGTTCAAAGCGGGCGGTCCGGTGGTAGGAGCGACATTCACTCGTGGGGGACTCACTGAGCCCGCAGAACTGGATCGCGAGCGTGCCGGCACCGCAGGTGGACCGCCCCGAGTGCCCGCGAAGCTAGCGGCCGCCGAGGGCGACTTCTCAATCCGGAATCCGCGGTTCTCCTCACCCAACTTCTCAAATAAAGCTCGAGCATTATTGAACCGAGCCAAATGACTCTCCGTCCGCACGACCGTCACATCCGCGCCGCGCATATCTTCGTCATCCCTCGACGGCATCCCTTGGAATATATTCGCGATTTTGGAAACTTTAGTACCTTGCACTCGCTTCTTACACTCCTCCATACTGGCCGGTTACGGCCGCTTTAATCCCACCTGGAAAAACGAATTATTGAACGTACATAAAAAAGTCCAGGATACGCATGTCACTTGGTTTGACATGTGAAAACAAGCCGCAGTTTTATTAGGAAAGAAAAATATAATGATAAAATTTGATAAGCGCTAGGAAAGCAAGCGGTTCGCGCTCGAAACGAGTACTAGCGCTCGCAACACGACGACGCCCGACTGGGCTCGATAGTTCATCGTGTAATTTAACTTGAGATAGCGATAGTGCTGATAACAACTTACTCATGTTCAGCGAATGAACCGAGTTGACATTAATTTCTCTGGGAAAATGTTTAACAGCCGTAGACGTTAAGAGTTGTTCAAAAATTATTTTAAACTGCCTCATTAAGTTAAGACAAAAAAGGAGAAAATTTTCATTTTATTTTATATCTTAGTATTACCGAAAAATTTGACACAAAAAAGATATAACACTAACAAAATAATCTACCGACTTTAAACAAAGACGAATCGTATTTAAAGCGAAACACCTGATAAGATTATCATAGGTGGAGTGAATGATAAAATATTCAATAAGCAACAATAATTATTTCAGTCATCAAAAGTAATCGGAATCAATTACTCCGGTGCATTATGAAAGTCTTGGTACACTTGTTTGTGTTGGCTTTTAACTGTTTTGTGTTGGAGACGCGAGGACAGCAGTGTGAGGTTGCGCTAGTTTGTGTAACGGATATAACCGATGACGTGTGTTTCGGCAACCAGGTCCTAAAGCCGAATAGCCACATATTCGGCTGCTGCCCCAGCTGCCAGTCGCCTGGAGCGCCCGGTACGAACTAAATTGGGCCACGCGACAATACTATGCCTCGTCTACGCGGGGTCGCCACTTCGCTTCTAAAAATAAATACGAATTATTTAAAATTTTTAAGTTTTGCCGGATGCGAGACGCATACAAAGAATACGACGGTGTCACGAGATTTTCGATTAGTGTTCTTTTGTATTATTGTATTTTTCATCGAGCATTATAAATGAAACTGGATACTGATAAAAGACATATCTAATATAGATTTTGCAGCTAAATCGACAGTGACACATATTGAATTTTGAATGTCTCGCTACGTTTTAAAAGCCAAGTGCCGATAAACGTGTTTTAAGCTACAGACAGACCCTTCTGTAATATAATGCATTACTGCGTATTAGAAAGGGGGAACAACTGGCATTATAATACGCTGCGTTAATAAGCATACCATGTAAAAGTAGATAAATAGACCATGTCGTATTTAACTTCGTAAAGTTCTACAAACAACGAAAACTTTTTGTTATACAGAGATCGTGTATGCTTCTTTCTATATCATACGGGCATTCTTTCTTAAATTGCTCCTATGTACTTCGATTTTAACTTGAACAAACAGTGAATATTAAAAATTTAAACAGTGAATATTGCCCATATCACAATCAATTCACAATCGCAACAATATCGTCATATTTAATGTTATCTTAACCGATATTGCGTCATTGTTTAGTAAAGATTTTACAATGGGCGCTACAGGCATTTAATGAACAACTCACATCACTCACTCGACTACTTTCAATGTTAATCATATTTAGAGGTGCTTCTGTCGTAGTATAAATATAACAATAATTCAAAGTGAAATCTGAACGTTTTGTGCAAACGCAGAGCCCGAGTTGGATCAATTGTGCAAGCCGCCAGCGAACTGCTTACCGGACGGACGATATGCGCCTGTGCAATGCAAAGGCGATTTATTCACCGGAAGGTGAGTGCTGACTAGGTTTATAAACTCTAGCTTACGAAATATGTTGTTAATATGCGCGATTGCTTCAATCGCTCTGTTCTTATTCTTACACGATGTTCTTTGCTAATCTTCCACTGAAGATACATGCTATAATTTCGTATCATTGTAATAAATATTTATTTATTGTGCCTTTCACGACTCACGGGTTTCAACCTGTAAGCGTAAGAGCGATGGTATGATATTGACACAGTGACTAAATGCACAAAGAAGCGCCACAGAGCGCACTGCATCGCTTGTATCATGTTTACATTTCATATTTACGTTGTACACAGATGTTTCTGCTCGGACGAAAATGGGAACAGAATATTTGGACAAATGTGGAGGAACGTAGCCAGTGAGATGACTTGCGGTACGTTAGCACTTATACTTATGAACTAAATATCGAGATTGATCTTTCCAGTAATAATACATGGAGTATACGAGTATGTCTTATACCTTACTGGTACTCCTCATGTCGAATCTATTTTTTTTATCTTGCCAATTTTTTATTTGCAGTGTATATCAGATTGCTTTCAATTATGAAATATATAGTATTATACTATAGATCAAAAATTCATTTTCCAGATTCAAGTTTCTGATTTCTAGGTACCCCGAATATGTTTTCAACATATACATTTTCGGCGTTAGTTATAATGCCTTAATAGAACTATTAAAATTAGTGTTACTTTTTTTTAGTACATTAAAATACACAAGAAGACAAAATCTTGACAGTCGACCACATAGTTAAAAAAAATATCTTTAGGTTATGATAATTTTTAACCTTTTAACATAATTAACTATGGCGCCACCAGCTCTTGGGTAGTCTAAAACAACTTTAACAGTCAGGCGCATTGTAAAGAGATATTTGTGAGTCGCGTAAGGAGCAAAGTGTGAGGGTTTAACAGGAAAATCTAATTTCAGCGTGCAGCCGCCGGAGGAACGAATTGGAAGCATCGGGAAGGAGCGTTGTTGGTTTACACTGCACTCCCACCGGGGATTACGAGCCGTTACAGTGCGACGATGGGATGTGCTGGTGCGCGCAGCCAAAGACCGGACAGCCTACCGTCCAACCAGTACCACAAGAGGATATGAAGCATTTGCCTTGCTGTATGTATCTTATTATAATTTAATTTTTTTATAAAATGTATGAACCGACTTCATATAAATCCTACTTAGTTTTAAGCACATGTTCGCAGTACAAAGTGCAATCAGAAAGAAATTTCTGAGGAAACTGCGATATACTGCGTTAACAACAAAAATATGCATAATTAAGAATAACCCAAAAACTAATCTTGCTAACATTTATATGGGACCACACGACAAGCACCAGCTTTCCAAATATAATAAGAATCGTCAAAATAAGTACAACCAGTAAAAAGTTATGAGATAACACACACAAAAGAATACATTCGAATTCCTCCTCCTTTTTTTCCGGCTTTAAGCCGGTTAAAAATACTAAATATTTCCCGCAGTATAATATCTCGCCTAAAACATTTTTCGGTATAAATATTAAATCTAATTTTTCGTCCCAAAGTTCTATGCTAACGTGAAATATGTTGCACTCTGGTCGGTCTATTGCTAACGTAATGCTGCATGAAGAAAAAGCAAACCAAAAAACACAGTTCCGTATTCACTATACTTAAACGAATATAGGGTATATTAGGAACAATTCTCGCAATTGACGATGGTTTTTACATGAATTTGAAGCATAACAATAGCAAATACTGATTCGAACCCACGACCTCCGTTTTGTAAAGCGCGGGCCCATACCACTAGGGCACGAGGGCAGTTAATAATTATTTATGACGAAACAGATCAACAAATAACGATACAGAGTAACAAATATGTTAATGTGATCTAGTAATTAACAAATAACAACAACATTGAACCTGTAACTGGAGAAATATTAAACTCTTCGATAATGTCCGTGGTCGAGAAGGATTTCGTCAGTCGATAAACGGAAAACAACTCATCCTCATAATTTTACCAATGAGATAAGGGAAGGGAAGTACGCATTAACACAATTGATTAATGAGCATTCACTGTCAATGAACAAAGATATTATAAATGTCATTGCAAAATGCAACATTTATTGAATTAGCTTACATTGAATCATTTAAAAATCGTACCACAATTTGAACATGAAAACTGTGGCATCTCTACCCACTCCTTTGATTTGATCGGTGTGAATACTTATGTATATAAATGCATAAGCATATATATAAAAAAAAATACATTAGTCAGTGCTAATTACAATTTACATTCGAGATAATTTAATTATTTGAAGTAAATCGTTTGTTTTACAAAAAAAAACCCGAGTTTACAATAAAGTGTTAAATTAAACAATAATAGAGATCCGAGTATTATATCCATATCACCAACCGAAGTACGTTTATTCCATGATTATATTAATGTTCTAGTAAATCAATACAATAAAATCACTATTCATTTTCTTATCGGTTTTAAAAATGAAATCAATATTTCTTTTTTACAGATAGTACGGGAGTTATCGGCGGACAGTACTTGAGGAAGTGCGAGAGCGTCGTCCAAGCGTTGAACACCATATACCAGGAGCAATCGGAACACGGTACAAATTTCTTAGGAAATCCTGTAACCTTTTGCGACTACGATGGAAGCTTCGGTCCTTATCAAATCAGAAACGGGATGTAAGTATATCGATAGCGTCAAATAATATGCCCATTATACATTAAGACTCATTAAAATTATCATAATTTCAAGATTGAAAAATCTGTATGAACGAAAATCTAAGCCGAACGAAAAATCAGCTGAGTTATCCGAAAACTTTAGTAGAATACGTGGTGAATTGCGCACCAAATCAAATCATACGACAATTCCGTAGTTACAATTTTTAGATTGAAGTTTGTCAACAAGCTTATGAGATGGAAAGAGTCGCCATGTTAATATTTGCAATTGCGTCGTAAATACGGCGCCGGATACGTGGTTTTAAACGTCCTCAAAATCCTGTCGAAGAAGGGGAAAAATCTTCGACGTAACCCACGCATTCTCGACCGAGAATACAACACAAAATGAAATACAACACTGCTGCTCACTTGCCTGCAAGGACGCGAAACCACAACACATACGATGATGATGTCCTCCCAGACGTATCCGTCGACGGCGACACACTGTTATTATCGACGTTCGTGAGCGCGAATGTGACTCGCAAAACCGAATTTAGTTTTAAAGATTCGGTCACAGATAGCGCAGTGAAGCTGG